>CM030866.1:8026271-8217936 GCA_018105865.1 Metaphire vulgaris | reverse complement strand
AATCTAATCTAATTTTAAACTTCTATAGCGCCACTTAACGATGCATAAGAAGCATTAGCCAATGACAAACCAAATCACTATCTGGTAGGATCAAACTCCCCGTCCCCCGACAGCCAAAACATTGTCCGGCACCTTTCCATAAAAGCTCAACTTGTTATCCCAAATATTTCATATTTTTTATGTAAAGTTCTTGGTACCCTGACATCTTGGTACCCTGACATTGCGCGATCGACATTTGCGCCACGACAAATGCACTAACATAAAATTGACAAATGCACGCCGACAAATGCGCGACCGACAAAAGAGCATATTATATCAACTAACATCGCGCAAATGTCGGCACGCAAATGTCGGCGCGCAAATGTCGTCGTGAAAGTGTCAGCTTGCAAATGTCGGTCGCGCATTTGACGGGTCCCGAAGTTCTTCATAGATTTATCTTAATGGAATGATCGGCGCAAAACATGAAGCATTCACATACTGCCATGTAACACGGTTTGATCAACCTGATGGCGGCTGGTGTAATGGCAGAAATCTTATCAGGTGAAACATCATTAAAGAAAGTTAGATCCATTCCAGCTAGAATAGGCAATAATCACATGTTTAAATTACTAACTAGTAACTAACTGCATACAAGAAGGAATTGAGGGAGTAAAGAATAACATCGAATTAATAAGAGGATGTCAAGATCAGGGGCGTAGCCAGGAATTTGATTTGGGAGGGTATACATATTTTGGGTGGGTATAAATCTGAACTATAGCCCACATAAACCATATAAACCACATATAACCACATGCAAATCACATAAAAAACTTCAAGGTAGACTGATTTGGGGAGGGGGTATATATACCGATATACCCCCCCCCGTCGCTACGCCCCTGGTCAAGATCGAACAAATTGGAAATCCATGGTCCCTAACGTAGAAATATGCAGCACCTAAAGAAGAAGAATTACTAACAACAGTCTATAAAATAACTGTTTGTAATAAATAATGATATAACATTGCCAACAACAGTTGAAGGTATGCTGTAACAAACATGACTTATGATTTTATATGTGATCATCTACTGACACTAGATGCATTATTATAATGGCACTAAAGAAGCCTTAAGGTGGAGCATTCACTAGATGGTGAAGCATTGTTGAAAACCTTCTGTCTGTTGAAATTTGACATTTACTATATTAATATGGACGTGTCTCTAAGTAAATCTGCTATGAAAGTGCTATAGAAATTCACGAGCTTTTACTTACTTACTTACTTTAAAAAATTAATCGTTGTTGAACAGCACTCAGGGGCATAGCTAGGGTGTCCAGCGCCCAGGGACAAAAAACAGACAGAAAAACCCTGACAAGCAAAAAAAGGTTGCCATTGTAACTACACAAAAAAACCTGAAAGCCTGACAATAGAAAAGGTTGTGACTATTGATGAAAAACTGAAAAAAGGGGCAAAAAGGAAGGTCATCACAACTATCTTGATGCTTCTTTTTTTCTTTTTTTCTTTCCTAAACCCGATTTTGGCGTCCCTAAACCAGATTTTGGAGCCCCCACCTCGGCGCCCAGGAACATATGTACCCCCACCCCTAGCTACGCCTCTGACGGCGCTACTAATAATATTAAATCAGAAGAGGCAGTCAAAGAAGAAGAAAACACAAGATACAAACCGATGACTGTTCCTATATTGCTGACGTCTGAAATACTAATAGTAGTTCCATTGCCATACAGGATCTGAGCATAGGATGCAAATACTGAGAGGGTTATTGAAGAATAGCAATCAATTCTACCAATGAATTTGCTTGCCTTTCTAAAAAGCAACATTAAATTATTACAATTAAGGATACATATCTAAGGTCGACACAGCCTTCTTTCGCCAGATGGCGATGGCAAATGAGTAGCGGATTAATCCGTGAAGTAAACAGGCGCGTTGCATGAGAACACTGGCCCCGTATCATGTAACCTTGCACCAGTCGCCTGGCTGAGAGCCTTGGTAATGGAGATCAGCGCCGCCCTATGAGCCTTGAGGTTAGCCTTGAGTGCTCGGGAAGGACTTTATTTTACTTTTTAAGGATACATATATCGGGATACATATATCAGGATACATATATTGAGATACATATATCGGGATACATATATCGGGACAGGACAGCCGAGAGGGGGCAGGGGGGCAAATGCACAGGGGCCCGGCGGTCTAGAGGGGGCCAGGCCGATGATGAAGATGTATAATTAACAATAATAAGAGGGAAAAGGTTAGCGATGTAACGGTGTGCACAGCACAGGGGCCCGTAAAGAGCGACAAGCAAAAAATAGGTCGTCACCAGTTTTCGAGAGTTGCAACATAACGTCGTGCAGGGAAATCTAAAACTCTAAGACAACGACGAGTAAAAAAGGTCATCAGCAATTTTTAAGACTTGCCAGGGGCCCGTCGGCCATCCTGCACAGGGACCTGAAATTTCTCGGCGGGCCTGTATCGGGACACATGATACATATATTGGGATACATATATCGGGATACATATATCGGGATACATATATCAGGATACATATATTGGGATACATATATTGGGATACATATGGGTGTCATCCTTGAAACTTCATAGATCATGTCATATCACATGCCATCATTGTTATCTAACCAAGATATTTTGGTCTGCCACGTTATCTTAATCCTTCTATGGTATCTTTGCTGTTTCTCATTACATGGCCAAAATGGCATATTTTGTTGTTTATGGTTCAGCTCATTGGTATCAACTTGGACAAAAAAGTGGGAGAGGGGGAGCAACCGCTATGCATTCCTCCTTCCCTATGGTAGCCTCTCTAAAAGTGCGGGGCTCAAGCCTAGAGGACTAATAGAAGTTTACGTCCATGGTTCAGTTATTCAACTTAACAACTTAGCATGATTTAAAGTGGCTTAGGAGGCTTACTGCATGTGTGAAAGCCACTGGGGGCACTAACGGGGTTTGAACCCGCTCCGTCAGCCTGACGCTCCAGCACGTAACCCACTCTGCCATCTTCCGCCCCCTTGTAATACGAAACTAGTGTGCTTAACCTAAACATGTACTACCGGTAATTATTTATAATTATTAACTATATTTTTTATCATTTATTTATTATTTACTGTATTTATTATTTATTTATTATTTACTGTATTTATTATTTATTTATTTATTTATTTATTATATTTACCGTATTTATTAATATTATTTATTATTTACTGTATCTATTATTAATTACTGCATTTATTAGTATTTATTACTTACTGTGTTTATTAATATTTATTTATCATTTACTGCATTTAGACTTGCCTCACAGAATGGTGAGTGGATATACAACATTATGCCTCAACTTTAGCACTAAAGCAAGCAATGAAGCATGTTGTGGAAATGAATCAATATTCTTCTAATTCATAAGCAAAAGTATAGAGGTATGTTTGTTTGCTCATAGAATTGATATACATGGTGTCCGTGCTGACCTATGCCAGCTCAGTCTTCAAGCTAATGGAAAGACAAAGCATGCTATTGCTACAACAAGCCTTTAAACATGCTATGCAATGCTTTGACAAAGAAGTCAATTACGGTACCCATAATACATACAGTCTGATCGATTTAGTACAGAATATCTATATTCTCTGTAATATACAATTAAATGTTCATGGACATTTGAACAATATTACCAGTAATAACAGCCATTTCCTTCACATCCATAATGTTCCAACCATGATGACCCTTTGGATAAAATGACTGCCTGACTGACTCCCACCTTTTTGCTATAGCTAATTTAAATTTAGACTAAGTGCCTAAGAAAAGCAGGCACTGCTCTGCTACTCTTGAAGGCGCTATATAAAATTCATGAGATTTTACTTACTTTAATATGTAATTTTTGCAACGTTTCTGTAAATTAACTATACTGTCAGAACCGTGGCTGGACAAAATGTCCATGGACAAAAATGTCACGGACAAATGTCACGGGGACAAAATGTCACGGGGACAAAATGTCACGGTTTAGGGTTAGGGTTAGAGTTAGGATGACATTTTGTCTCCGCTGACATTTTGTCTCCGCTGACATTTTGTCCGTGACATTTTGTCCGCTGACATTTTGTCCTAGCACTGTCAGAACCTCTGTAAATAAACTCAGCTTCAGATGAGTATATGCGGTCAGAATAAAACTTAAAATAGATCAGTCTTACTCATATTCGTAGGGTGAGAAGATCGATGAAGCATCAGATATACCACAGGATACAACTCCAATTGCAGTAATATTTTCGGCAGTAAGATAAGTGACGTTTACTTCTTTGAACCACGTATCAAAAACTGCCTTTGACTATAAGTCACAAACAGAAATTTCAACAGTTCCAGTCAAAAAATATCCAAATGAAGGAACATGAACAAGCTGATTTGCTGATAAGGGAAACCAACTGGTTAACAAAAAAAATGGGTAGTAAACATTAAAGACCTGAAAGAAAGACAACTGACCATTGTAGAAGGACGAAAACTAACATTGAACAAAAAGGCCTGACAATGTTTTCTGACTAGCTATTGCCACTAATGAGTTGACAGAGAGCAATGATGAATGATGATGATGATAGTGATGATGATGATGATGATGATGATGATGATGATGATGATGATGATGATATAACACATTAATACAATTGACCTTTGCAGGATCAAGCATTTCTTGCAATCGTCGTCCGCCAATGCTGGAAATGGTTTCTGGATCACTCATATCCAGACAGGAAATATTTTCAGTCGGAAGGCCGAACACAATTACACCAAGCTGCTGGAGGGAGGTCTCGTTCCAGTCAGCACAAGGGTCACCCAAAGCCTGGCATTTATAACATTCATCTTAGAATAAATACACTGTCATGGCAATGGATAGCGCCGTCTGTGCAGTGCACAGTGGTCGCCGGCGGTCAGAGGGCCCCAGGGTTATTTCTAGGATTATCAATTGGGGGGGTGTAGGTAAATTCTGGGGGTCCCCTGCCAAAAAAGTCTGACAAGCGAAAAAAGGTCATTAAATAGCTGAAATTTGGGGGTGTTGGGGGGTGTCAGTCTCAAATTGGAGGGTGTTGGAGGGCTTTAGGGGGTGTAAAAATATCTGTGGAGGGCCCCTCACAGCAGGTAGAGTTTTTTACTTTCAAAATAGTCAGAATCGGTACAATGACATTTGCGCGATTGACATCTATGTGACAATGAATGCGCCAACGTAAATCTACAAATGTGCGCAGAGAAATGCACGACCAACAAAGGCAAGTATTTCAAATGAAACACAACTTCGCTTCAATATAATAATTGCACCATAAATTAACAGTTATCTGTACTTTAGTTGGACCCAAGAGTTATGGTTAGCGTTGGTTAGCGTTAGGGCAGTGTTGGAGTTGCCGGGAGATTGGGAGGTTGAACCCTCCCATCTAACTTTGCAACCCTCACAAAAATCGCATATCGGGTACATACAGTCTCTGTCATTCATTGAATTTCAGTCATCAACCCCCCCCCCCAGCTCACATTTCACAACTCCAACACTGCGTTAGGGCTAACCCTAACCCTAACCTTAATTATATCAACAAACATCGTGCAAATGTCGGCGCGCTCATGTTGGGCACGCATTTGACGTGACACGTCAGAATGAAATGTTAAAAAATTGATAAAGCCCTAACAATAGAACATGTCACAAACAGTGTATATAACTATACACTCAAATGAGTCTATTGCTTAATACTTAATAATGGTAGTTAATATATAGACCTAGTTACCTATTAGAGTGCACAAAACTGCAAAATATGTAAATATCGCAAGAGTGCTCAGGGTTTTTTGTTTAAAATCGAAGGGGGTTTCCAGGGGCCCCACCACCAAAGCTTTACACAAGGGCCCTCAACAATTTTGCCATGCCATCGAGTAAACGAACAGAACACAGAATTAACAGGACTTCATGGGCGCCCGGATGGGGTGCAATTGCACCCCCCTGGAAAAATTCTGTAGTTATGAAAAAACTAGAATTACTTGTTTCTTTCATCACAAAACCTTGTTTTGCACCCGCTGGAAAATTTTTCATTTCTTTCGTCACAAGACCCTGTTTTTCACCCCCCTGGAAAAATTTCTGCAGACGCCCATGCAGGACTTCCAACTAAATGAAATAAGCAGCAACGTGCATGAGTGAAGAATACAATATCATGGCAAAACCTTGAAAGTTTCAGTTAAAAACTCACCACGTTCATCCAACGGTTCCCTGCTAAATCCATTTTGTATTTGCCCCAAAATGTCAGTGCAAAAACTGACCTGACTGGCTCGATTGGCAATGGCCACCAGCTGAGAGTTGTTGTATCCATTAACATTGAGGGTCGATGGACAGTCAGTAAAGACGGAAAGATTGAGGTTGTTCAGCCGATCAACTGGCCATGATGACGGATCAATCACTGACAGACAAGTTGCTTCACCAGAAGAAACTATCAAACAAACACTTAGAGATAAAAATCACCATCATCACCATCATCACCATCATCATCATCATCACCACCACCACCACCACCACCATCATCATCATCATCATCATCATCATCATCATCATCATCATCATCATCATCTTTTATCAAGACATAATACCTTTAATATGGAATGGTTTGTTGCAGGTTATCTTTTGTGTTTCTTTGTATTTGACCTAAATAAGTCAATTTGTGTTTTTTGCAAATATGAAAGCATTTCATATGGTTTTGATTTGTTTCTCACAAATCCTAAATGGAAGAACTTCGTGATATTCTGTCATGGAATGGGCAGTCTATTATAATTCCCCATCTTCTGGAAAGGCCCTGCATGCTTGCAATCATCGAATCCACAGAACACTTTCTGAAGCACTTGGCGACACACACATGCTCGCACACACACACAGACACATGCACACAGGCAGGCAGGTAGACACACACACATATATATTCTGTAATATTATTGTTACAGCAAATTACAATAGCTACCGGGTAATTGTCTGTTCAGTGAAGCACATAAACACATTTGTATTGTCACATGGGAGGGTAATATAAGGCAGGCTTCAAGTCTGCATAAGCAAACTCAACCTAGATCTAAAAGATGGTTTCTCGTCACAAAAAAAGGGGAAAAGTTAAGACGGCACGAATATAAAAAAGCCAGTGTCTTCTTTTCTTTCACTTCAATAATTCTAACATGCATTAATCCACATGGGGAAAGACGGGGCAAGACAGAATGGGGAATGAAAAACGAAGTGCCCCCCCCCCAAACAGATCACAAAGCTAACCATCACGTTTCTTGCGTGCATTTCCAGCAAAGCTGAGGCCACGCTGCCTGGCTCTAAAGGTTCCTGGTATGTCTAGCAATCTCGCATAATCGATCAGATCTTTGATCACAGGAATATAGTCTCTCATTTTTGCTCCAAATTCTTGATCTGGCGATCGATTGATTATCGTATGTTTGGCATTGGCCTGTACAGTGTACAGCAACAGATCACATTCGAATGCATTATTTAGACAATTATAACTTGATACTGCAAATATCTTCCAACAATTTCCACGATGGCCACACTCATATCAGGGATCATGAGAAATAAGCCCAAAATCCCTTGGTCACAATGTGGGAAGTTAGCAGAGCAGTTAACAGTGTTGGACGATGGAGCAGAAGGTCGCAGGTTCTATTTCTGATAGTATCAACCCCACTGCAATCACATCTTTGACTGATGACTATCGTCCACATATTTCTTAAATCATGCTACAATCTAAAAATCATTTCAGTCAGACTTGTCAAGACTATAGCCTAAAATATTATTGCAGAAACTGCTGACCCTATAGGAAACAAGTTTAGAGGCTGCAAAGTTACAACAATTTAGCGAAACAGACGACAATTACACAGGCAGACATAGCAAGGAATGTAAAGACGAATATGCAAATTTCAGTACCGTATTATCTCGGGTATAATACGCACCCGTGTATAATACGCACCCTGAGTTTCGAAATTTATCATAATGCAAAAATCTTTACACCTATGTATAATACGCACCTGAAATTTTGAGAACCAGCGGTCAACTTTCCAGTTTGAAAGAGGCAAAACGGACCACCTTTAATCATATACTCGCGTATAAGTCAATCTCACAGATAAGTCGACCCCCAGTTTTAGGCCAAAATCTAAGAAATTTGCTATGACCTGCGTATAAGTCAACGTGGAAAATTTAGGGATTTACAGGTTTTTAAAATGCATAACTATGCCAGGTCAACAGGAGCAGTCGTCCACACAAAAAGTGTAGAAGCCTACAATTTTATTGTCCTTGACTTGCAGGAAGGGTATGAGCAAGTTCCATTGGACCCAAGTACAAAAGATAAAACAATATTCCTGACACATTCTGGTCAGTACCAATTTTTGTGATTACCTTTTGGCTTGTGTAATGCACCTGCTTCATTCATGAGCATGATAGCCCACATTTCGCTGTGGTGATCCTCTGTGGGAACAGTCGTCCACGCAAAAAGTGTAGAAGCCTACAATTTTATTGTGCTTGACTTACAGGAAGGGTATGAGCAAATTCCATTGGACCCAAGTACAAAAGAGTATACACACAGATAATCAGTCAGTATGGACCCCCAAAAGCAATTCTAAGTGACCGTGTAAGCAACTTTTTGAGTAACATCGTAGCCAACCTCAAGCCAATGGGGCCGTAGAAAGAGTCAACAGACATCTCTGCCAGTCACTACACATTTTGCATCGAATGAAGCAACAACGCCAACGACGACAATATAATACCTCCGCTGCATAGCCTAACGTTGCAATGCGTTATGCATGGCGTTTCTTTCCCAAAATTCTTTGAAAAATTGCATTGACTCGCAGATAAGTCGACTCTGCATTTTTAGTGAATTTTTATGCATAAATTTCTCGACTTATACGCGAGTATATACGGTATATATCTTATACGCGGGTGCGTCTTATATGCGCGAAAATACGGTATACTTAATACTACATACCTAACAATAACGGGAATGTACCATAGCGTTGCTTCTGCATTTGACTGAAGAGTGACAAAAATTTATTCCTATGCATAATACGCACCCAGACTTTTTAGCATTTTTTTTTGAAAAAAAGTGCGTATTATACCCGAGATAATACGGTAATCATATTTCATCATTCCTTGCGTTGAATGAAAATTAAACACTAAATACACATTCAATTTCACTTTCTTTACAACTAAATCTAACAACAGATCATCACAAACCAGCAGATGGCCAGTCTTACAGTACAGAGTGCAATAAATTTGCTATGTATAATGAAAGAAGAGGGCTTACGTCATCAGGTGCAAGGCCCTGAGTTAAGCCAGCAAGTTCATTATCAGTCCAATTGAAGGCAGGATTGCTGGTGATGTCATGAATGCATTTCGTACTCCAGTAGAATGGTTTCAGTGACAGCAGCAACATCTTTGCCAGGAAGGGGTCTTGGCTAGCGGTCGAAGTAATGCTGAGGCACAACTGATCTCCCAAACAGTTTGGCTATATTAACATTAATATGGCAACATTTATCTTATGATGCAAATGTGGGGGGAGGACACAGATTGTACAGTGGCTATAGCCAAAGAATGGTTGAAAACAGAGTCTTGACATCCATAGAATCATGTAATGTAATGTAATGTCATGTCATGTAACAAAATATTTGTATAGTGCCTCTTCTGAAGAATCACTCAGAAGTGCTCCCACAGCAAATTACTGTATAATGACAAAGAGATAAGTTTTAAGTCGTTTCAAAAAGAGGGCCATAGAATTAGGAGTTGCTAAGCCACGCATACTGGCGTCAAGAGCATTCCAAAGGATAGGGCCAACTGATTCAAAACCTCGTTTCAGGAACAAGGAGGTTCGTGCTTGGGGCACACTGAGAAGACCATTGGTTGTGGACCCAAGACATGTGATGCAGATTAGATAGTTTTATGCTAAAAACATAAAATTGTTAAATTTAAATGCAACTGCCATGTTCGAATGAAATTCGGCAACAAAGAAACCAAAGGCAAACAGAATAAATAAAATGTGTACAAATATAAAATGTAAAACATAAACTGTTTCAGGTGAAAAAAACAACTTCAAGTCATGCAGATGAAAAGGTCAATTTATTCTCTGCTGCAGCTCAATGGAAGATGACATTAATGACGTCAAAGCAAACCAGCGGGTCAGCCAGCCATGAAATTCTTTTGAAAATAGTCTTTTCAGGTTCAAACAGCATGCAATAATATTAACAGTTGGGCAAACCAACTGGAATCCTCTTCATTCCAAAGCTCATTTCTCGACGTAAAATTGACAAGAGAATGTAGGCAATAAAACATATCTTTCCCTCGGTAGAAGGATCGTTTGGTATGCAAAGGACTGCATCAATATGTCAAAATTATCCCCTCCTTATCAAACAGCAGAGTAAACACATTTTATTCAACATGAGCACATATGTTACTTCACATGGAATCAATAGCAGTCATACAAATATGAACATGCTGCAGCAAGCATAAGTGGAAACCAGATAGTGAGTGTCAGATGTGCATGAAGGTTTGAAGGAAGGAAACACTTAATTGACTGCATTCGCAAAATAATACCAAGAAGTATTCTAAATTCCATGCAATTTGATCCTTGCGTTGTCAGAATATTTAGTGAGACAGGATGGTACTCTTTTTAATGGGCCATATACAAGTTGGAAAAGCAGTACTTGATCAGTTAGTTGCTCAGGCAGCCTTTTCAGTTAACTTTATCAGTTATTTTAAAGTCTAAGCCATCATGTTCATAGCGGGCCGAATCCAGGAATTTAGTTGACAGTGAAGCCAGACTGGTGCAAGTGGAAGCTGGTAGACTAGCACATGTCATGGCATGCAGGACTCCTTCCTCTTTGTTAAATTGACATCTGTCTTTATCCGGGGTGACCAACCTCTTAGTACAAGGGCAACATAAATAAATTTTGATCAATATGCGGAGGGCCACATTTTTTTGCCTTTGGACATTGTCTTCAACAGTAATGACAATCACTGCAGTGAGGTAAAGGTATCAACTGGTAAATGTTACAATTAAACAGCAGTCTAAAAGTTATTTACTATTTTGCTAAATTAAGCGCAGTAACTATAAGCTTACTCAATAATTTAATCAATGTTGTATGCATAAATAGGACCAATAAAATTATTTATTCAGAAAGATGCCTTGCGGGCCGCCAATTGGCAGCCGGTGGGGCGCGTGCGGCCCGCGGGTTGGCCACCACTGGTCTTTAATCTTTATCGATGCTCACTGCACTCGTGTTCAACTACCTTACCAGGGACGTCATTTGGGGGGGGACAGGGGGGCATTTGCCCCCTGATTTTGAGGGGAAAAATTTTTTTTGCCAATGTTTGTGTTATTTAGATTTTACACGCCCTAAAGGAGTGCTTGATGATGTGGAGTAATTTGTAGTAACTACTTTAACCGTGAAAATTGGCTGACAAGCAAAAAAAAGGTCGTCAGCTTTTTTGCAAACTTGTAACTTGTCAGGTCGAAAGTGTTTTGCCCCCCCCCCCTGAAAAACAGTGAAATGACGTCTCTGTACCTTACATAAACAAAAGCACAATGCTTGATGCATCCTCTCCTAATCAGTTTACATTTCTTCCACCTTGAATGACTATATCCATTAAGATCACAAACAATGTTAAGCAAGCGTAATAAACGCAAGTTTAAATAAATACAAACAGTTAGACACCGTTAGTGCATGTTTGCCACGTCTATTGATACAGTTTAACTTTAACAGTTAAGTCTAACCGTTCCATTGCGTTGCAGAATGCACGGTTTTGATGAGACGGAATTCCATGTCAAGAGAATTTCAAAAATGTCTACAATAATTAAGTTAAAATTAACCAATGGAAATTTTAAAGTTTATCTTTGCAATGTTGAAAGAGGGGTGATATTATTATCATAGGTCTCAAAATTTATTCTCATCAGTCCACAGGCATGGAGTGGGAGTTAAAAATGAACGGTCGCCATAAAAATACCTGACAAAGCAGTGTACCCAATAATTATCGAAAACTAATCCGCAGGCATTCAGTTCATGAATGATAAAAGAAATCGACGAGATAATACATTACATTACAATAGTAGGCCTATAGCGCTGACAAGCAAAAAGACCCCACATAAATTGGAGGTGGCGTATACAAGCCTTGGAAAAATAATACCAGCAGATATTTGGAAAACTCTTAAGCAGTAGGGCCTAGCGTCATTTCACATTTTTCTTGGGGGCGAGATATTATTTTATTATTTTGGCCAATTTATGGCCAATTTTGGCCAATTTTTGGCAATTTTGGGGCCAATTTTGACAAATTTTGGGGCCAATTTTGACAAATTTTGCATTTTTTGGCAATTTTTGCACATTTCACATTTATTTATTTATTTCATACATTATAAATTATTTTTGTAATTTTGGGGGGCCTGCCCCATAAATGACGCCCCTGCTCTTAAGCCATTCCTCGCTCAGATGCCACTGATTCTTGGAAAAAGAACTGTTAACTTAGTGTTAAGAGCAAAAGAAGAGCTCCCACCTTTAACCGAAATGTCTGTTCGACAGCGGTGTAACCAGGGTTGCAGAATATATGTAAGGGCCACCTTCACCTATAAAGGTGAGTTCCGTACTTTCCCCATTCGGGCCATTCCCTATATGGTAGCCTCTCAAAAATTGGGGACTTGATCCTAGAGGCCTAATAAGAAGTCTATGCCTATGTTTGAAATGAAGACGAACAGCGATTTCATTTAAGAGTTCATACTTGCGCTTGATCAGGATATTTTTACACCCCTAACACACTCTCAACACTCCCCCAATTTGAGGTCGAACCCCCAAATTTGGTAATGTGACAATGGCATGCATACAAAATGCATACTAATTAGCTCTGACCCCCAATTTGAGGTCGACACCCCACCCCCAAATTCACAATCCTAGACATATCCCTGCGCTTGATTATGAACAGTTTCAAGATCTAGCAAATCAAATGGCTATCGGAGGAACATGTCTGACATGCAGCGCAAACTGTGAACCGCAATTTAGCTTAATGAATATGTTGAAGAACAAGAGAAGGAATTAATTAGAGCACGGTTTCCCGAGCATTTTGGAACTGCAGCCCACTCCAGCGGTTTTGTAACGTGCCGCGACCCTAATCATAGCATGTATTATCAAAAAAAAATGCATTACGCCATCTAGCGAACGTTGGTTGAAAGGAATCTTCTTAGCTTTGAATAAATGGCAAAACAAAAGCTCTGATTTAATTCGAATGAAAAATGTGGCAAATATATTTAAAAGAATCATTCATAGTTTCTCAAATAGCCTAAGAAGAAAGGAGAGAAACAGATATAGAAATTTCTTGAAAGTTATCTCTGTTAAAATTTTGCCAGGAACATACCTTTGTTACGGGTCTTTAAAATCCTATGAGTATGGCAAAATCGCTTAACCGCCAGGTACATCTGAAATATTATATTGTTATTGGAGTTTCAGAGCAAAATGGTCGGAATACGCTTTCTTGCGTTATTGCGATATAAGAGTAATTTTTAAAAAGTATTCTGTAGGCCAGGTTTTCCCAAACTTTTTGGAACTGCGCGACTCACGTCAGGGCTTTGTAACATGCCGCGACCCTGTAAATTTATTGTCAACTAAAATGTGATAAAACACTAATCATTTTAATATAGGCCTAAGACGTGTATGGAGGATTGCAGGCAAATAAATTTCTTAAAACCTAAGTCTACTTGCAACTTTCAAGGCTTGTGACATTGTGGTATTGTTTAGAAAACTGACACTTTGGACTCTAATTTCGCTATCCCGCACCCACTAGACTGAGCCCTGCCTGCTACTTACTTTTGGGTCGTGACCCACAGTTTGGGGGAAGCACTGAATTAGAGGAACACCATCTAGACATGATGATGCGCATTAATAGACATCTTCTTGGATGAAGCGTAACTGACCTGGATGGAATGGGCACACAGCAAGGATCAAGGAGAAACTCTAATGGGCTGTCCATTAAGTATGTCAACAATTTTTGGGCAATTTTTTGACCCCTCCCCCTTGTCAACATTAACTGTCAACTTTCAGTGACCCCTTATAATTATGTCAAAAACGTTTAACCCCCCACCCCACCCCACCCCCAACTAAGATCAGTGACAGGTCTCCCTAAAATGTTTAGAAGGTTATTATTTTTGCGCGATGACCATTCCCTGTCTTTTGTTCATCAAGTGTCATAAAGCGGTGATGATTACCTCGTTTTTTGCTTGTCATGCTTTTTTTTCCATTGCAATAAGTAGTATTCCATGAAATTTCCTATTTTTATCATTTGTAAAAAATTAAATTGTTGACGTCAACTTCTCTTGACCCCTCTTCCCCTGTCAACAACTGTCAAACTTTTTCAAACCCCTCCCCTTATTTTGTTGACGTAATTAATGGACAGCCCCTAAAGGCATGAATATCATAACCCCTTTGCAAATTTGTAATGCCTGATTTGTGATGCTTGACTTTTTAAACTAACGAGTGTCTTGTATGGTTAAACGGCACGTGCAATCATAGTCGAGACTATTAGGCCTATTACAATAGGGCTCTATAGACTCGAGTCCAAACTTTTGAGAGGCTACCATAGGAAAGAGGATTACACTAATGCTATGTGATACAAAAATTATTCAAATTCTTAGCCATTAGACTGTAGACAAAGTAGTGTGGAAGATAGAGGCTTACAGTAACTGAATGAGGCACTTGTGACACTGTATACTTTAAATTTTAATTTTAAACTTTAATGTTAAATTTTACCAGCATCAATATAGGATCAGTGCAAATTTTCAGATCGAAGCAAATCCGAAACCTTGGTATAATTTTGGATGAAAGTCTAACAATGACACACCATGTTTCTCACCTTGTTTCAACATGTTTCTACGAATTACGAAATTTAAAAACAGTGATTTCTTCATTGTCAATGGAAACGGCGGAAATATTGGTTCATGCATGGATCAGCACTAGACTGGATTATTGTAACAGTCTGCTTGTTCAAACTACTGACGCACAACTAAAGCGTCTCCAAATGGTCCAGAACTCGGCAGCTAGACTACTGGAACCGGACGACAGCAACATATCACCCCAATCTTGCGCGATCTACATTGGCTTCCGATAAAGAAGAGGATAAATTACAAACTCATCTCTATTGTCGATAAGTGCCTACGTCAAGAAGCCCCGAAATTAGAGGTGGGTCGATTAATCGAAATCGAAATCGTAATCGCGATTTTTGGAAAAATCGTAATCGAAATCGACACGATTATCAAATAAATCGAAATAATCGATAATCGTCGAAAAAATAATCGCAATCGCGATTATTTTTCGATTATTCCCATAAGTTATATTATACAATATTTCCGATTCAAAGAAAGATCAATTTACCGTTGATTATCAGATTTTCATTGAAAATGGATTAAACAGCTTGGAATCTCTTGGAATTTTTCTACGCAATCTTAAGACTTACTTATTCACCATCGGATATTCGTAGTTTTGTAAAGCGCTCTTGTCTTTGGCCACTTTTGCCATGCTTATTGCGCTATAGAAATCGTCTAGCTAATAATAATAATAATAATAATAATAATAATAATAATAATAATAATAATAATAATAATAATAATAATAATAATAATAATAATAACAGCGTCTAAAGACAGATACCCTCTTTCTGGGTTTGACAGCAGCTTTCGATACGGTGTGTCATGTGGGTTTAATGTACAAACTCTCGCTCAACTTGCCACCCTGGTTCAGTGGCGGCTCTAGGATTTGGCAAGTGGGGGGCCGTTGGGGTGGCAACTTAATTGCCAACTTCTAATCATGGGGCCAACCATTTGTTGTTTAATGTATGTAGCATTAAGTATAGGGTCCCAACTGGGGGGCACTGGAGGGCCAGGCACTCAATAGGGGGCACGGCTCCTCTGACCCCCCGGTGGAGCCGCCACTGCCCTGGTTCTGTCAACTTGTGGAATTACTCATCTCTGAGAGACGGTTCTGAGTTCACTTGGGAGAAGATGTCAGCTCCTGGAGACGTCAGGGAAACGGTCTAACACAGTGTTCAGTTCTAGCACCTATGCTATTCAATTTGTAGGCTTATACAAACGACTTAATCTGATACCATCAGTAGGAAGTTTGGATACGCTGACGATATCGGTCTTGCCACCCAGGCTCGATCCTTTAAGGAGATTTAAGACCAGGGTTATTTCTAGGATTGTGAATTGGGGTTGGGGTGTCGGGAAAATCTGGGGGGTGTTTATTTCTAGGATTGTAGGATTGTGAATTTGGGGGTGTCGGCAAAATCTGGGGGTGTCGTAATTTGGAGGTCTCTACCGAAAAAGGCTGACAAGCAAAAAAACGTTATAGAGACTCACACAAAGTCTGACACGCAAAAAAGTCATCCGAGGATAAAAGTTGTGGGGTGTATTTCTCCATTTAAGGCAGGCCCTTCAGAAGCTGAAGGAGGCCCAGGCCAGTTGGAATTTTCTGAGGCCTCTCCTAAATTTCGAGTCCTCACCTAGCCTTCCCAACAATTAAAATTTTGACAAGCGAAAAAAGGTAATCACCAATTTTGAGGACCGCAGAATACCTTCCTAGCTTTCCCAAAATCCCAAAATTGTCAACAAGCAAAAAAAGGTCATCACCAAATTTTGAGGCCCCTTCTAGTATTAGCTATCTAGCTTTCTTGCTCTCCCAGAATTCTAGACAAGGAAACAAAGGGAGGCCCCCAAATGATGGAGGCCCGGGCCGAATGGCCCTCCTGGCCCCCCTCTGAATGGGCCTGTTTCGGGGTGTTCAGAGATAATCAGTATGCATTCTGTATGCATAGCATTGTCACGTTACCAAATTTTAGGGGGTGTCCACCTCAAATTGGGGGGGGGGGGTTGGGGGGTGTTAGGGGTGTAGAAATATCCCTGTTGAAGACCAACTGAACATCGATACACAGAGGATTGCCGAATACTGTAAAATATGGCGGGAAAGCCAGTTTCTAAAGGTACTGTGAAATAATCGAAATCGAAATCGCGATTATATTAAAAACCGTAATCGTAATCGTAATCGTGAAAAATAATCCAAAATAATCGTAATCGTAATCGGAAAAAATAATCGTAATCGACCCAGCTCTACCCGAAATATCTAATCGAAGACTGCACCCTCCTCCGCATGACGAACCGCTGCTCACGGTTGAGGTCTGATGACACACGTATGCTGGTCTCTAAGCGGACTTTCGCCAAGATGGGAGATCGGTCGTTTAGAATGGCCGGACCGAACTTGTGGAACTCTCTTCCGTCATTTCTTCGTGACTCACAAGTATCCAGAACTGTTTTTCTATCAAAGCTAAAGACATTTATGTTTGACTGAATCTGCAGCGGCGCTTTGGTGTCACAAAGCGCCACAGAAAATTTAACTTATGTTTGTTATGTATGTATACAGTATATACTGCAAAGTCTAATTGTTATTTTTAGAGTCAAAGACAAGAAAACAAAGAAAGAGAATACAGGAACAAAGCTGCTAGATGACAAGAAGGCAAAAAATGAGGTTACACAGCAAAACCATAATTTGAATGAATGGCCGGGTGGAACGTAGTGGTTCTCACCTACTGTACCACTCTAATAAAGTCTCTAAACCTTGTTGTTATTATTGTTATTAGTATTGTTATTATTATTGTTATTATTATTGTTATTATTATTATTATTATTATTATTATTATTATTATTATTATTATTATTATTATTATTATTATTATTTTCAGCCCTCCCAAAAATCGCATATTGGGTACACATCTGTCATTCATTGAATTTCAGCTCTTAAACACCCCCCAGCTCAAATTTCACAGCTCCAACACTTATTATTATTTTATTATTAGTATTAATATTATTATTAATTCATCTATGACTAACGAATGAAATACTGAATGAGAAATACAAACACAAGAAATACGGCCACGCAAACTGCCCTCTCCTTTTCTGCCTTGTCATATCTTCTCCAGAAGCAGAATACGGCGCTGCTCCGTGCAACGACGTGCTAAAACAGAAGGTAGGTAGCCGAACTGTTTCAACAATATTCTATTCTAAAGATTTTCCAGTTCGTCGGAAATGGAAGACTCCAAAATTCTCTCCAAAGATCACTCGGCGATAGGACCAATGCTTTGTGCAGCAATTAGTTCGAACGCACAAAAAACTAATTGATTTACCAACGGAGCATAGACTAGCCCGACTGAACGACTCTAGTATCGACCACTACGGTTCTTCAAATACAAAAGCAGCAACGGACCGATGAGGACAGGTGAGGTCCTCACCGTGAGGAAAGTAACGTTAGAGACGCCCTTTGTCTTTCCACGGAGACACTACTTTAAATAAACCTAATAGCAAGCCTAAAAGTATAGGCTACTGCTATTGGAATTCATATCCGCCTTACTGCATGCGTGTGAGACATGGACCACGAAGAAACATGACAGATTAAAACTGTACGCATTTGAAATGATATGTTATAGAGAAATGATGAAAATGAATTAATTATAAAGATATAGGGTTACCAGACGTCTTAAATGATAAAGACATTACTAAAATTCCGTGGCCCCGCCCTTAAGAGCGCTTGTCGTTAATAAGGACACAGAATGACCTGAAGAACCCCATCAATTGTGAACGGATCACGACTGATCAGACGTGGGCGCCCACAAAAAATTTTCCAGAAGGGGCAAAAACCCAATGATCACGGTTACGCCGCATAAATTTTTCCAGAAGAGGGCGGGGGCAAAACACATTTTAACACAATGATCACCATGGGCGTCCGGAGGGGGGTGCAAGGGGGTGCAATTGCACACCCCTGGAAAAATTGTGGAGTTATGTAAAAAGTAAAATTACTTGTTTCTGTCGTCACAAAACCTTGTTTTGCACCCCCCTGGAAATTTTTTTAAATTCTCTCATCACAAGACCCCGTTTTGCACCCCTCTGGAAAAATTTCTGCGGACGCCCATGATGATCACGGTTAATATTTTAGCAAGGTTTACAAATTTCAATGTGAAATATTGGTATTTGCCATTTTCCAGATTGGCAAGTGCCCCATCTTGCCCTAAAGTGCAGGCGCCCATGTGATCAGATGACTCCGCCTCTGAGTGGTGTCCCTAAGGGCAAGGTATATAGTAGTAAACATAGGTCCCAACAGAGGGCCACTGCATGGAGGGCCAGGCACTCAATAGGGGGCACGGAACCCCAAAATCGCCCGTCGCCATACTTGGGGGGAGGGGATTTCCATCTCCCCATGCAACATATAAACAATTTTGGAGGGAGAATTTTTTTCATTTGGGGGATCCCCCTAAAAAGGGCCTAGAATAAGCACTGTTTCCAACTGATCTGCCATCCCTCTAAAGACATGACTAAAATGATACCATTCGCAAGAACCTGAGACCAACAAAGACTGTTATGGACAAGATCAAAGACAGAAAATATCAATATTTGGACACATCGGCAAAATGAGGTATGAAAGACTAATAAAGACAGTGATGATGGGAAGATCTGATGGTATGCGAACAAGAGGAAGACCAAAGAGAAGATGGTTCGATGCTATTCTTCAATGGACTGGATTTGACACCCAAAATGCGATACACATGGGCAAAGAAAGGAAATGGCCATGGACGAGCACTTCCACACCATTGGCTCGACGGTCTTTATGGACTATGGAGTGTGAGGTGGTGGTGGTGGTGATGATAGTGGTGCTGTCAGAGGCGTAGCGAGGGTATCCGGCGCCCGGGGACAAAGTGTACCGTTGGCGCCCCCAACGCTGTTGACGAGCAAAAAAGGTCATCACATCGTTCTCTCGGCGCCCCTCTCCTCAACTTTCTACGGCGCCCCTCTCCTTATACTCCTGACGATCAAAAAAAATGTCGCCGCACTTTTTTATTCTTATTTATTATGTATTTGACTGCTTAACTTACCCCAAAACCCAATTTTGGCGCCCCCTCACCTCGGCGCCCAGGAGCATATGCCTCCACCTGCCCCCCTTCGCTACGCCTCTGGGTGGTGTGGTGACGATGATGATGACGACGATGATGATGCTGATTATGATGGCTTCTTGGGTCGTTAGGCCTATATGTCTAGCAGCGGCGTAGCCAGGATTTCCGAAAGGGGATTTTCGAAAAATCCTGACAAGCAAAAAGGGTTATCCTCATCTTTCCTCCTGTATTTTCCTTTATTTTCCGTTGCAAATGCTGACAAGCAAAAAAGTCGGCATTTATACCTTTTACATTGAATAGCGCTTAGAAAGTTTTTGATCGGCAGCGCCAAGCGGGGGTTTGACCCCCAAAACCGCGTCCGAAAATGAAAAATGCATGGAAACACATTACAAAATTTTTTCGTCGGCAACCAAGGGGATTTAACCCCTCCCCTTGGCTACGCCACTGCTGTCTAGTGTTGCGTGGAAGCAGCAAGGATCGTTAACGAGTTAAAATTAAAAGACAAAAGAGTAGGCCTAGACTATCTCGTATGCATTCGGGTTTTTGTTCTCGGACCTTCGAATCAATCGACAGGAATGACTTTAAAAAGGAAGGCGCCACAGTTTGCCCTTTCACGTTAGACCGATAGCATAACGTTACCATTTCTTCACCTGCGCAAGATATTTTAGGCTTCCGGGACAGTGGCGGCTCCAGGATTTGGCAAGGGGGCGTTGGGGGTGGCAACGTCTAATCATGGGGGGCCAACCATTTGTTGTTTAATGTTTGTAGCATTAAGTATAGGGTCCCAACAGGGGGGCCACTTGGGGGAGGCACTCAATAGGGGGGCACGGCCCCGGTGGAGCCGCCACTGCTTCGGGAACGATTTAGAGTACTCTAGACGTCATAGACATGATCAGTGGCGTAACCAGGGTTCCGGAAAGGGGGCGCATCCACATTTTTTGCTGAAAAAATCTCTGACGAGACAAAACTCAAGAAGTTTTTCGCACGTTCACGTATTTTCTTCCCTAACACTATCTACCCACAAATTTCTCAACAGTTTTGAGCAAATCCCTCGACCACACCAAAGCAGAATAGGGGGCCCCGGCCCTCCATGCTCACCCCCTTAGCTACGCCAATGGGAATGACACTAATAGAACAGGACTCTTTACAGTTCAGCGGACGTCCCCTTCAACTATAGCGCCTACAAGAAAAATGGTCTTCTGTTAATAATATTTGGAGCTGCTTTGTAGCATTCAGGGGCGTAGCGACGTCAAAATGTACTAATGGCGCCCTCAACTTTCGAAAAATTATGCCGAGCAAAACAGGTCCTTACCCATTTCTCTTAGTTAATTTACTACATCCGCGTTTTTATGCAACTTACCTAAGTCAGATAGGTGACGACCTTATTCTTTGTCAGACTTTTAGAACGAGTTAGATTCTTCATATAAACAAACGTGGTAAAGGGCTATCATTAAAAATTTTCTTTCTTGATGATCAATTTGGCGCCCCCTCCTCGACGCCCGGGATCGGTTGGCCCTACTCCCCGTCGCTACGCCACTGCAGCTATGCCCACTGTACTACAGCTTCACTGTCTATCGTCGCTAATATATCAGAGCATCTTCTTTCTTCTTATGTGCCATGCATTGCTACGTCGGCGACCATGGATTTCCAGTGTTTATTCTAGGCCTTCTATGGGGGGGGATTTCTCCCCCAAAATTTTAAAATTCCCCTCCAAAATTTGTATATGTTGGCTGGGGGATGGAAATTTCTCCCCCTCCAAAGTGTGGAGACTTAGACCTTGTCCCCAAACATTTCAAACCCCCCCCCTTCCCCAAATTCAAGGTGGCTAGAATAAACACTGATGGATTTCCACTCTTCTCTGTTTTTAGCTTTCCTTAACAGTTCGATGTTGTCTTTACTACTCTTTAGCTCCTGTTGCTTCTCTTAGGCTGTCTGTATACTTTATTCGTTGTCTTCCTCTTGCTCTTTTCTCCTCAATTTTCTCTGTTATGACTAGATCTTCCAATCTGTCCATTCTTTTTTGATGTAAGGAAACTTTGAAGCTGTTGCTTTCTTATGCGGACGTTATAAACATTTAACAAACTTTTTTTGAAAATTTTTAGGGGCTGTGACTGCGTTGCGCGGGGCCCGGAATTTCTTTCGACGAACCGGCAGTCAAATACGGTAATTGTAATAATCATAAAACGATCACAAGGTATGTAGACATTTTATTATAGTATATGCATAATTTGGAATTTATAAAGCAGGCATACGTGACACGTCAACTTGTTCACGTGTGGAATTCTAATCAGTTGCATTTTCAAGAGCACTACTTGACAACGATGCGAGTTTTAGTTCCAATACTACCGCTGTATTTAGTATAATTCAATATTTGCGTTCAAGACGATTTTCTACTAGAAGAAACAACTCCGATGTGTGACTGGTCAATTAATCTTGATTATATGGTCTTTGAGCGTGCAATCACTTTAGTAGCAATAGCAAGTTGACGTAGTAAACTACGATAAATACCTTAAACATTTTAAAGCTTACGTTCGAGATTAGAGTGCACACCTTAAGAGTTCGAGTCTAGGCGTGATGTTCGATTTCTTTATTATTATTATTATTATTATTATTATTATTATTATTATTATTATTATTATTATTATTATTATTATTATTATTATTATATTATTATTATTATTATTATTATTACCAGGCCCTATCAGAGGGGCCAGCAGGGCCATTTGGCCCGGGCCTCCATCTGTTGGGGGCTCTTTTTTTACTTGTCTAGAATTTTGGGAGAGCTAGAAAGCTAGATAGCTACTACTAGAAGGGACCTCAAAATTTGGTGATGACTTTTATTTGCTTGCGACAATTTTGGGACTTTGGGGAAGCTAGAATGGCACCCTGCGGCAGGGGCGTCATTTGTGGGGGACAGGAAATTAAAAAGAAAATGAAAAAATAACGTACATTGTACTAAATAAATAAATAAATGTGATATGTGCAAAAAATCGCAAAAATTGCCAAAATTTTGCCAAAATTGGCCCAAAAATTGCTCAAAATTGCCAAAATTTGCCAAAATTTTGCCAAGGATTGCCAAACATTTCCCATAAATTGCCAAAAATTTGCCAAAGTTTGCCTAAAAGTGCCAAAAATTTGCCAAAAATTATCTCGCCCCCAAGAAAAGTGTGAAATGACGCTAATGCCCTACGGTCCTCAAAATTGGTGATTACCTTTTTTGCTTGGCAATATTTCAATTTTTGGGAAGGCTAGGAGAGGCCTCAAAATTCCCACTGGTCCGGGCCTCCTTCAGCCTCTGAAGGGGCCTGATTATTACTTCCACTTTCACCTTCGTCTTCACTTCGTTTTCAACAGACACAACAGGTCTTCTTAGTTGCTCACCCAATGTTTAATCTTGACTCCTGGACTCCGGAGGGGGAAACTGAAAACCGGGGGATTGACAAAGCCGGGGGGTGGAATTCTGCTAAGAAGCTGCTGTTAGTCCATGTAGCATACCAAAATTTCCGGGGTGGATATGAAATTTCCGGTGGGAAGGCAATTTCCCGGAAACGGCCTAGATTAAACACTGCGCTCACCTTTGAGCTGAATAAATGGCTATTAAATGCATCCGTTTGATATGATTATATGACATGTGGTTATGCGGTTCTCGTAGAACCGCATAACCATATATCACACGGTATTTTTCAGCATGTAAACAACGGGGGCCGCGACCCCCTAGTTGTTTTCCTGGCCCCCGCAGTAATTATGTTATCACAGTCCGCCTTTCATACAAAAGCCCCCTAGAAGTTATTCCGAGTTTTTATCTATTGGACTTTGGCAGTCTTTTCAGAGAAACACTGGAAGCTGTTGCGCACCGTCATCATACCTGACTGTCTGCACTTTTCATCCGATATTAGAAATTTTATTCTACTACCATTATGCCTGTTTTGTTGGTAGCCAGCCGGGCAGAATAAACTAAAATCGGGAAGTGTCAAAATTAGTTTTCATCCGGAATTTAAAAGTTTTTCATCGGCCCCCTAGAAATTTTTCCTTAACCCTTCTATGGGCGTGGGGTCAAAAATGACCACAGACGGCACTTTGTAAGCATGGTACTATGGCAAAATTAAATTGTTTACTTTGAGTTTTCATGACATTTTTTCCACAGGATGTTACTACCTATTGCAGTATAGTATGCGACAAATTTAATGATGATTAAAAATTAAAAGTATATTTATAAAAATTGGGTCATGGGGTCATTATTGACCCCAGTACTGTTTAGCATTTGTGTATCACTGGACTACGAGATTACACAGTTTGCCTATATAGCAGCATTGCCTGATATATTGCCTGATATATAGCGGCATCTTTTTATATTGTAAATTGTACTTGCTTAGACAAAGTACATGTACAACGCAGGTATATATTCCGGCAAAGGTAGTCCCGATGAAGGTCCGTGCAAGGATCTGGGAGGAAAGGTTGTCCGCCAGCTCTTGTAACATCTTCATTGTGACGGTCGCAACATTACCACTGATAACTATTTCACGTCTCTGGCCCTAGCTAGAGATATTCTGAAAACGAAGAGAGCAACTATGGTTGGTACTATCCGTGCCAATCGAGTAGGGCTGCCAAAAGAATTTGTAACTCCGGTCGGACGCAAGTTGTACTCGTCCCTTGTCGAGTTAAATGAGACCGGCGACTCCTCATTGGTTTCTTGCAAATGATAGAAACTTTCAGCACTAAGTTCGCAACCAGACGTTGGCCAGTAGTGCTATTGCGCAATCTGATAGATATTGCGGCACTCAACGCTTTCGTCCTTTTTGGTAAGTTGAAGGTGGACGGAACTGACGGAGAAAAACGTCGGCTGTTTATCAAAAGACTGGGAAAAGGTTTTTGTAAAGAGCTACTTGAGCAGCGACGATCTGTTGCAACCCATCCTAGTCTCGGTGTTTTATCCAGGCCTGTTAGGAGCAGTGGCGGCTCTAGGATTTGGCAAGTGGGGGGCCGTTGGGGTGGCAACTTCTAATCATGGAGGGCAACCATTTGTTGTTTAATGTATGTAGCTTGTAGCATTAAGTATAGGGTCCCAAATGGGGAGCCACTGGGGGGCCAGGCACTCAATAGGGAGGCACGGCCCCCCTGGCCTCCAGGTGGAGCCGCCACTGGTTAGGAGGGGAGATTGCCCCCCAAACCTCAAAATTTCCTCCTCAAATCCCAGCACTTACACAAATTTTGCATTGAATTGTGTCTTTTCCCCTCCAACCAAGTCGATTTCTCCCCCCGAAAGCCTCAATTTCCCCCCTAGTTAAAACACTGCCTAGTCTGATCAGAGCACGACTAGTATATGCCACTCAGGAGCCGCCATAGAAACGAGGTCGATGTCATGTTTGTGCCAGACAGGAGGACAAAAAGGCCACGGCTACGTGCAAGGCATGTCACAAGAATGTGTGTACTGTGCACTGTGAGATCGTCTGTTCAAAGTGTCTCTCTTCTAATTGGCGAAATACTTTCGATGATACAGGCCTACGGCTAGCTTTAAGACATTAACGAATGACATTTAATTTTGCTTGTGGTACCACTGTTGGCAGTGGCGTAGCCACGGGGGAGGGTTAACCCCCCCCCCCTTGGCTGCCGACGAAACTTTTTTACATGCTTTTCCATACATTTTTCATTTTCGGACGCGATTTTGGGGGTCAAACCCCCTTGGCTGGCTGCCAATTGAAAAAATTTCTAAGTACTATAGAAAATAGAACACATTAGAAAGAATACGAAGGTGACGACCCTTTTTTGGTTGTTTTTGGTTGTCAGCTCCTAAAAAGGAAGAATAAGAAAATTTTTGGAAAGTTTCGTCACGATCGAAACCAAACTCCCCTTCCGGAAATCCTGACTACGCCACTGACTGTTGGACTTATAAGACTATAATTTTAATGACTTTGTCGTTGTTCAATATGTAGGCCCCTAGTGTATGATTATTTTACTCAAATGCATTATAATTAGCATGGGGTCAAAAGTGACCACACGCCCTTAGTTGTATAACACTTTGCACACCCGTCGAAGGGCTAAAACACTTTGATAATATCATGGTTAGAATATTGAAAGTACAGCTTTCTAAATTAGTCGTAAATGACACAATATAAGTTGAACGTTCTATGGTGTTGTGTAAGATCAATTCAGAAGGTTGTATTTTAAATATATTGGCAATTGAGAAAAGTTTATAGAGATCACAAAACACTATATATACTCTTCTTTATAGACCACGCCTATCAATAAATGAATAAAGCTCTATAGCTTCAATTAAACATGGTGTCATGACTATAAAGCGATGATTGATAAAGACCAGTTTCAACCAGAATTGAGCAATATCAGTGATGGGTATTTGCCTTTTTATCTAATTAATTAGAATTAGAATTAGTTGAAATTTTACAATTAGAATTAGAATTAGCAAAACTACACAACCAATTAATTAGAATTAGCAATTAGAAGTGCAGTACTAAAAATTGCGATGCATTTTAATATAACGACAAAAACTAATTGCATCCTCCGTAATCCAAATCATATCAGAATTGCATTTTGCAAGTAAAAGTGAATCAAAATAAGTATCACCTAATCTATTTCTCCTATCATTAAGAATAAATCCAGCTACACTAAATGATCTTCCAATAGCAGCAGATGTGGCCGGTATAATATGATGCTGCAAATAAAGCTGGTGTAAACAGGGAAAGTTTAATTTATGGTCCTCCCAAAAAGAAAAACAATTAGTGTTCATGTTGGCTGGAGTATCTAAGTAACTTTGGAGCTCTTCAGTTTCTGTTGCTTTCAGCAAAGTTTCTTCCATATATCCAAATAGATCGTTGTGGGACTTAATTTGAGGTGTGACTGATTTGTTATTGTCCACAGCCGGTGTCAAAGATGTATTGTTTATCTGCTTTGAGACTGAATTTGCTTGATGTTTAATTTGTCCGTGAACAAAATATCCTTCCTCAGCACTCTCTATCCACTTGAGTTTGAATCGTGGGCCTACTTGCTCCCAAGAGCTTTCGAAAGCAGCTCATTTCTGCTGCTAGAAATCTATTTTCGTCTGTTCGTTTTAAGATCCATGTTTCTGATTCACATTGTATTTGTGATGCAATGATGGTGTTGAATATTTGAATTTTGGTGCTAATCATTTCATTTGCATTCCAAATACGCCCAAGTCTTCCCATTGTCTGTAATCCCTTTGCTGATCTCTTTTTAATATCTTTTTCGTGTCTTCCATCACTTTTAATTTCCCATCTAACGTATGTAAAATTCTTTACTTGATCTATGCTAATTCCTTCTAATGATATGTGCAATAGTGCAATAGTGTATGCTGTTCTCTCTCTTTTTGCTGACTCCCATGACTGTTTATAGTCAATGAAATTGATGCATACAGTTTTATTTGCCTCTGTATATTTTTCTATCAGCTGTCTTATTGTAAAGAGTTGGTCTATGACCAGTGGCGTAGCGTGACTTTTGGGAACCGGGGGCATCCTTGAAATGGGGCCCCCAGTGGCTTGTCTTTCCAAGAACCTTGACAAGCAAAAAGGTCATCCGCACTAATTTTCCTTCTCAAATGCTCTGACAAGCAAAAAAGTCTCCACGCCGTTTTATAGTGTTGAACAGCCAGCAAAAAAGTATTATACCACTCTTCGGGGCCCCCTCTCCCGGGGCCCGGGGGGCACTCGACAAAGTGCCCCTCCGCTCCCCCCACGTTACGCTACTGTCTATGATATTTCCTTCTGGACTAAATCCCGCTTGCACTTCTATTACCTTCTCTATGTAAAAACTGATTCTTTTTGTACAACCTTTGATACTTAGCAATGTTATTTCAATGCTGGTGACCGGTGAACGGAAATTCGGTACCAGAATAATCGGTACGGAACATTCATTAAAACAGCTTCAAACTGAATTCGACGTAAAAATCAACTTTAAATGTTCGTATACAGTATTTTTAAAATAGGAATGGCCAAAGCAGCCTTTGGGAATTTAAAACACATACTAACAAACCGACATTTAACAATGAAAACAAGGATTAGGGTTCTGGAATGCTATGTTTGGTCAGTCATGTTATATGGTGCAGAAACGTGGACTATCTCTAAAGTCATGAAGAAAAAGCTTCAAGCTGCAGAGATGTGGTTCTTAAGAAAAATTTTGAAAATATCTTGGACTGAAAAGAAAACAAATGAATTAGTACTCGAAATGGCAGGTACACAAGTAAAATTGTTATCTACAATACGTAAAAGACAACTTCAATTTTTTGGACATATAATGAGGAAGAAAGGCATAGAAAACCTGGTAACTACTGGAAAATTCGAAGGCAAAAGATCAAGAGGAAGACAAAGAATGACGTATATCAGCAACTTACTGACTGATGTAAAGGGTGTGACTACAGAATTGGAATTCATACAAGCAACACACAACAGAGATAAATGGAAGTCCATAGTCGTCAACGTAGAAATACATGACACCTGAAGAAGATACAGTATTAATTGTTAGGAATCGATTTATCCAAGTGAGATTTGGTGTTGGTTGGCAATCAACTTATCTCTGGTTGTCATAGCGCCCAAACAACTTGCGCGGACCTGAGTGACCCGGGCAACTTCCGAGAAGGCATAATTATTCTTTATTACTCTATTCATATCCTTGTTTCATGTCCTTCCATAACCTCATATTCTCCGTACACTGGTCAGGAGACTCAGGACTTCACAGTATATCGAGATGGCTGCAACATCTCCTTAGAGTGGATAACTGGATAGCCGCTCTCAGCGGACTCTTCTGCGCTCGAAGATCTACCGCTCTGTAACTGTTTGATTCCACCGTTGCCTTCTGGTACAATTGGTCCACGGCGCCTCAATACGCATTGTTCAGTGCAATCCCAGGGGCGTTCCCTGTCCAGGACTTCCCCTATCTGCCACGCGGGGACGCGTCTCTACGCCGTTGTATCCCCCAACACGATTAGAAATAATACAATGAGCACGAAAAAGATTGCGTCAAAAATTATATTTCAGCGAGAGGAAAAGTGCAGTACTGCAGCAACTCGTGTTGAAAAATGTCACCTGCATAGCCGATGAAGCATGCTAACGAAGGTCGGCACCATAAATGCTTCAAGTGTTATTGTTATTGTTCATGACAATTTATATAGCGCCGTAACATAGCAAGGGCCAAAGTCAAGGGTGCTTCACAGTAAGCGTGGAAACGAGATGTTGAATAGGTGCGTCTTTAACTTGTTCGCAAACTCTCCGAAGGATGTGACGGACGACACCCAGTCCGGCAGTGAATTCCACAGGAGAGGATTTCCGCGCGAGAAAGAGCGTTCTCGGTCTTCGACGGAGGTGGAACATAAAGTTGAATTCGACCTTTGGAACGAAGGTGGAGCCGTTGATCTGTCCATGCCGGTCTTCGAACGACATGGCATGCCACGCCAGCGAGTGGCTTCACGCGCTGCCCATATCCTCTTGTGGCTTGCTTCAAGTGTTATTGGTTAACTTTTAGCTTCACTACTTGCACGTAGGCCGAGATGTGGTGGTGTTGGTGGGAGGGGGGGACAAATGCCCAGGGCCCTGCGATCTGCAGGGTGCCCCGGCGGGTCCGCAATAATGTTATCTCACGCAATATTTACTATATCCGCTGTGGGCGGCTCGCTGGCAGTAGCGTCATTTCACACTTTTCTTGGGGGGCGAGATAATTTTGGGGTGAAATTTTGGAAATTTTGGCCAATGTTGGCAAATTTTTGACAAAATTTTGGCCAATTTTTGGCAATTTTTGGCCAATTTTGGCAAATTTGCAATTTTTTATATTTTTTGGCAAACCTTTTGGCAATGTTTGCGATTTTTTGCACAGTTCACATTCATTTATTTATTTAATATTAAATTATGCATTATTATTTTCATTTGCATTGCGGGGGAGCGGCACGGCCCCATGCCCCCCACAAATAACGCCCCTGCTCGCTGGGGTGGGTAGAGGTCGCCGAAAGTGGTCGGAGGGGAAGGGCGTGTGTGCATATCTTAACCTTTGAACCTTTTTAATTAACGTCTCGAAACAAGTCTGACTAGCAAAAAATATTGTTGAAACAAGCTCTCCAAGAGCACGTCCACTAACTAGGATTCAGATCATTTCGTTTTGAAGCCCGTTTTTTCCTGCTTGAATTTTGGATTAAACTTGATTCAATGCGTGCTATAGAAGATGACAACTCGATTGAAATAAAAACTGAAGGCAGCATTAACCCCGTGGAGTGAAATGATTGACACTGCATATAATCGAATGAGTGGTCGCCCTCACAGCTAGACCAAGAGATTTAATATTAATTGGAACTTAAATTGGCTCAAGAACAGCAGTAAAAGTGTAAAAATACCTTGCTATAAGACTTAGAGGTCATTTTGAGCAGCTTCGAAGTCAAATATTTGCACAGCAATTTGATTATTGTTGAGAAATTCTAAAGGCAGCAATAAGAAAATTTTTTATAAAGAGCTGAGTTCTTATTAAAGATCGCGTCCAGTGTATTTCATTAGCAAATAGGGCCACTGTCTTTGCTGCCTTACACGCTGCATTCTGCCATGGGTTTGAAATTTCGTTGCGTCTTGATGTGCGTCTTCATATTCAATCTTAGTTCAGGTAAAAGCAATTATATATTTTACTTTCACAACGCTCGTTAACAGACAAAAATTATCCAGAAGTGCAACGAACTACAATGTATTTAATTTTTAAAAACTTTAATCACTGTACGAGGACGGAAGTTAGCAGATTGGTAGCAACACTGGATAATAGAACAGAGGGTCGCAGGTTCGATACCCGCATGAGCCATAAGGTCGACCCAGTCTTACTCGTTAGAGGGCGATGGCAAAACGTTGAACAGCGTTAAGCTGCGAGGTAAAACATGGGTCTGGGAAAGTAATGACAACCTACCCCAGATTAATGGCTTATACCACCTACGTCGCTGATTGCCCAGGCCGGAATAAGCGCCGGAACCAACGCTCGGACTCGTGTACGAGACCTACTTTTACCTAATCCCTGTAGACCTAAGCAAAATATTCATTATAATGAACTATTCTTTGCTGTTATCATTCACGCAATATCTGGGGTGCAGCTTCGAATGTAATATATATATATATATATATATATATATATATATAACCACAAATTATGGACTAGTGGTGTTTCATGAGCCAACTACCAGGCTCTACGTCCGGTCAACTTAACAAGCAGTTCACCTGGGACCGTCCGCTCATCCAAAAGAACATTGACGCCCTGTCCCAAGCCCACCCAGGACTATATCACCAAGCCCGACTCAGAGCCGTCTCGGCATGCCACGCCAGCGATTGGCTTCACGCGCTGCCCATCTCCTCTTGTGGCTTGCGAATGGATGACGAAACAATCAGAGTCGTCATCGGCCTTCGCCTGGGCGCCAACATATGCGAGAAGCATCTCTGCCCTTGCGGTGCCCAGGTGATGGAAGACGGCTCGCACGGTCTATCCTGCCCCCTGGGCCCAGGTCGTACCACTCGCCATGCCACGCTGAACGATCTGGTGCAGCGGGCTTTGGTTAGAGCGGGGGTCCCTTCCATAAAGGAACCGCCCGGTCGGTCTTTGCAGATCCGACGGAAGAAGACCAGACGGTATGACCTTGATACCTTGGCAAGCCGGACGCAGCCTGGTATGGGATGCAACCGTGGCGGACACAGTCGCCGCCACCTACTTACCATCCACTTCTCTCGCAGCAGAAGCCACCGCTGAAGCCGCTGCTGTCAGAAAACAGCAAAATATCAAAGCCTGACCACAGTGACCAGTGGCGTAGCTAGGAGTTTTAGGTCCTAATGCAAAAATTAATTATTAATGGACCCCTTCAACTTAAAAAGCAGTATCATTAGTTCATTAGTTTCATTGCTTTTTCTAACAAAAAAGTCGAGTTTCGGCAATTTCGTTAATTCATCTTCTTTTGTCTTTTAGGCTTTCGTTTCGGTGTCCCGCTCATTGCATTTGATTTCATTGCTCCATCCATAATTAAATTACGTTAGTTATTACAGCTGGAAGCAATAATACAAATAGCACTATAGGACAGTGACGCAGGAGTGAGGATTAGCGGAAAACTGTTAAATAACCTGCGTTTCGCAGATGACAATGACAATCATGACATAGACCTTATGGCAGAGACAGAAGATGGATTGCAAGAACTAACAGATAAAATAAACAACAGCAGTAAGAGATTTGGACTAATAATCAATAAGGAAAAAACCAAGGTAATGACAATAGGAAAACAGAGAAAAAGTGTAACATCTTACTCAACAATGAAAGACTAGAGCCAGTCAAGGAATTCTCGTATCTTGGAGGGGTAATAACAGAAGATGGAAATTGCGAGAAATATATAAAGAAAAGAATTGGTCTAGCAGCCGCGCAATTGGGAAATTAAATAAAATTTGGACATCAACAGTGTTAGCCATAGACACAAAAACTATGGTATACAAGACAATGGTATTGCCGATCTTAATGTATGGATCTGAATGCTGGAAGATGAAGAAAGAAGATGAAAGAAAGATACTTACCTTTGAAATGGCATGTTTAAGAAGAATGCTAGGAATTGCAAGAAGATATAAGATCAGGAATGAAGAAATCAGAGAAAGAACGAATATGAAAGACACGGTAATAGACAAAATCCAAAGAAGAAGACTACAGTGATTTGGACATGTGACAAGAATGGGAGAAGAAAGACTAAGAGCTCTGCACTATCATATTGAGGGAAACAGAAGTAGAGGAAGACAAGCTAAGAGATGGATAGATAATATAATTACAAGAAGATGTCGGAAAATAAAATCTGAACTTAGAAGAAACAACACACATGGCAAGAGACAGGAAGACCTGGTCATCTCGTATCAAACGCATCGTCATCATAGATGATGGAAGAAAAAGAAGAAAAATTATTACAGTTAATATTTTTTATTTAAAACACATTTTGCAAATTTTAACAATTAATAATAACGCATCGTCTGTCACCGGATTCCGAAAACTGAAAACTGTAAAACGGCTTTGTTTTTGTAGCGCTGTCATATTTAATGCCTACCATATTTACCTGATTAAGACTGATTTTTAATGTGTTTTTAATTTTTAATTTACTTTTGTTATTATTTACTTTCTTTTTTTACATTGGCGGTCAAAAAGGGCCCCCAGTTTTTCTGGGCCCTAATGCCTTGCTTATTCTTGCTACATGGTAGCTACGCCGCTGAGCCTGACCCCTATGCACACATTCTTGCCAATCGCACTTGAGACGCTCGGCCCCATAAATCAAGACGCCCTTTGTTTTCTCAACGAGCTTAATTGGTCGTCGTCTTGCTCAGCAATCCGGAGACAAGAGGGAAGGAAGCTTCCTCTACCAACGATCGTCTGTCACTCTGCAGCGATTCAACGCCATTGCTTTTCGAGAGGAACTTTTCCAGACCTCGAACCAGACGAGAGTTAGCCACAGAATTTCTTAATGTCTCCGGACACTTTTTCATAAGACCTTCAGGAATGAAGTACCGAGGACATATATATATATATATATATATATATATATATATATATATATGTGTGTGTGTGTGTGTGTGTGTGTCGTATAACTTGTCGTATAACTTGTCGTATAATAGAAATTCTCTTATAAAATGCAGCTCGATATATATATTTTGAGCTTTCGGTAGGTCTATAGCAGCGGTTCCCAAACTGTGGTCCGCGGACCAAACGGCTCCGAGGCGGATACGGCGGGGGTCCGCGAGAGCCTCCCGAAATATTCAGTAACACTTCATAGTTTTAACTCTAACAGTCTGTGTTTTCAAATTATGTGTGCCGGTCAAGTCACCAATAGCAATAATATATAATTAATATAAATCATAAGACCTAATGTACTAGAATATACTAGAGCTACGTACTGATATCTAGATATAGGCCTATAGTAACACCGCCAGCCGGAGTGTATAACTATAATATAAGCAGGGAAAGTCCAAGGAGGCCTCGCGAGAGCGTGCGAGAGGGCTCAGCAGACGACATCAGTTTATTTGATTGAAAGTCCTTATTGAGAACGCTATTTATAACAGATTTTGTTTCATCAAAGAAATTTTTCGCTCCGTACTGTGCTTAGTCGGTTACCAGCCGCCTGGCCTTGGAAAATATAGAAGAAATGAAAGGCGTGTCAGTACTTTCTTTTCATATCATTCAGACAACAAATTGTCCTGACCGCCACCCAGTGTTTATTCTAGGCCTTCTTAGGGGGATTTCCCCCCCCCAAAGTTTGCAAATTCCCTCCCCAAATTTTTTTAGATGTTGGCTGGGGGAATGGAAATCCCCCCAAACGTGTGGAAACTCAAACCTTATCCCCCAAACATTTCAAAATCCCCCTAATGTCAAGGGGGCTAGAATAAACACTGCCGCCACCAGACCAACTAGAGCTGCATCTGCCAATCATAAGCACATACCACCAGACCTCAGAAACAGCGCCTCTCTGTCTACGACAAAACCCCTAACGAGAAAAGAGGTCGTCGCTTATGAATTTCGCTAACCCAAAACCCGATTTTGGCGCCACTCCCACCTCGGCACTGGAGGGCTGCTGCCACCCCGCCCCTTGCTACGCCACTGTGAGCAGCATCACTCAGTATTCAGAGTTGTAGAGTTTAGGCCAAAATGGCGTACAGAAGAAATGAAAAAATGTAAAAATATCAGTAAATAACACGTCAAAACCACAAATAAAATCTTCGTGTGATTTTAGGCTTTAAGCAATTAAATATAAGTGAACAATACTGAAAACGATACAGTCTTGTCGCTGAAAGTGACTTGCGTGTGTGTTTGTCAAAATACAATCAAGAATTGACGGTTTGTGAAAAAAGCAAGCACCTTCATCTCATTAGCAATAGGCCTAATTATATTTGATGTAATGTCACTAATGTGACGAATTAGCTGATTATGGAAAAATAAGTGTGTTCAATCTATCAGTAGTCTAATGTAACAACATTTATTCAGTGTTTAATTGTATTTTATAAGTGTCCGCATCGTAACATGCCGTCTTAGGGAAAGCGCCGATAGCCAACTGGTGCTGCGGGAATAAATAAATAAATAATAATAATTATGCACTTCTATAGCACCATTTCTAATACTCAAAGGTATCAATCGATGGTACTTCAAATCCATCCGCAAATCCGGGAATAGTGTGTCCGTTATTTTAATTAAATATTATTAAATATTATTATTAACTGTAATATTTACTAGTTTAATATTGTGGTCCGTGAGATAAACTGTGAACAAAGTAAGGGTCCGCACTCCGCAATCCAACAGTTTGGAAACTTCTGGTCTATAGCGTTTGCGGTAGTCAGGATTTTTGTGAAAACTTCCAACGGGAATCGCTCGTCAGAAATAATTATTCTGCTTCGGCGTCACCGCAAGCTATAAGCCTATGCCACAAAATGTAAATGTAAAATTCAAATTGTTGCAGTTACTTAGCACCTTGATAATAATGAAATATGCCTACTTTATGCTGATTAGCGAAGTTGGGCAGAAAGCCATAGCCAAAAAATCATATATTAGTCAGGACCCTGTCATTGGACAAGATGCTATTGCTAGATTGGACAAAATGCTAGAGCATTTACATAACATCGAAGATTTCCAGTGTCTAACGGGGAGCAAAGATACGATCGATTCTTTACATTAGCGAACTATAGCCGCACAAAAGGCCACAAATGCAGTGTTCTAGCAGAAGGCGGGACAAAGATAGAAAATTTTTAGTGTAAGGTTGGTTGATAAATGGAACAGTTTGGACGAAGAGGCATTAGCAGCTAAAATAATAACCGGATTCAATAGTTATCTGGGAAACCCATGTTATCAAATGTAGAGAGTTATTAAAGCTGTTTCACACAGGCTAAGGGGCTGTCCATTAATTATGTCAACAATTTTTGGGCAATTTTGACCCCTCTCTCTTGTCAACAACTGCCAACTTTTAGTGACCCTATATATTATGTCAAAAACTTTTGAGTTTTGACCCTCCCCTACTTAGACCAGTGACGGGTCCCCTAAAAAGTTTAGAAGGTTATTATTTTTGCAGCGATGAGACCTTTCCCCTTTCTTTTGTTCATCAAGTGTCATAATGTGGTGGTGATGACATTTTTCCTTGTTTGTCAGGCTTTTTTCGTTGTAATAAATAGTATTCCATGAAATGTCCTATTTTTATCATTTGCACAAAATTAAATTGTTGACGTCAACTTCTCTTGACCCCCTTCCCCTGTCAACAACTGTCAAACTTTTTCAGACCCCGTCCCCCTAATTTGGCGACGTAATTAATGGACAGCCCCTAACTTAGTCACCTAAATTCAGGCCCAAACCACTTGAAATCACCTTATTATATTCTTATTATCATTGCGCAAATGCAAAATGTTTTAAAATCATCAGTGAACACACGTGTGCCATTTTTTTCTTGAACTATTAACGCTTCGTTAGCACCAATGATTGCGCCAGTGTTTATTCTAGGCCTTCTCTGGGGGGAATTTCCCCCCCCCAAGTTTAAAAATTCCCCCTCCCCAAATATTTTATATGTTGCATAGGGGATGGAAATTCCCTCCCCAAAGTGTGACGACGGGGGGGGGCTTATTTTTGTGGAGAGGACAAAAATGTATGGATGACAATTTTTTAGTTTGCCAGGGCATTTGAGAAGAGGAAGAGTAAAAATATTAGGAAGTGTGGAAGGATGACCTTTTTTTGCTCGTCATCACATTTTTAAAGGGAGATAACCTTTTTTTACTCGTCGCCAAAATTTAAAAGGACGAATAAGAGGAAGATAACCTTTTTATGCTTGTCAAGGTTTTTGGAGACTTAGACCATGCCCCCCCCAAACATTTCAAACTCCCCCCGATGTCAAGGTGGCTAGAATAAACACTGGATTGCGCTCTGCACTTCCTCAAACACGTAATGCATAGGCCTAAAATCTAATTAATTATTATTTTGCCAATGCAATCTGTGTTTTATTTAATTCAACATAAAACACGCATGTGTCATTTTCTCTCATGGAATCAAAGCTTCTGTCTCATTGAACTGTGTTCTGTTTTGCTTACTGCGAAAATTTCCTAACCGTGTCTTAATAATAGAATATGTCTGAATATCCTGCAACGCTTACATGTACACTAATGTCACTGGAATCAGGGGTGGCGCAGGGTTTTGTTGGCTGGGTGGGTCTAATGCAGTTTACACAACCAGGACCCGGCTCAGACTAACCCTCCCCCAAATCAAAATTTCTGTGCGGATTTGCACGATTTGCTCGGGTGCCCCTGCCCGAGACTGGGTGGGTCCGAACCCGCGGACCAACCTCCCTAGCGCCGCCCATGACTGGAATATATTGCAAAAGAAGTTCACAATCTATGCTATTAGTTCGCCTGAATAGCTTGCCTGAGAGCATAGGTAAATTTGTTACATAATATTTGCTATCATGAAAAAGAAGTACTTAAACACACTCAGTACTAGCACTAAATGATTCTGATAATTCCAACAAGCCTTTGACATTATAAAACACATTTTTTTAGAATTGAAAGCCGATCCCATTCATCTCACAGCATATCAACGACTGATTGAATTTGCCGTAGACGGGATACCGTCTGCCATCAACGATACCAATTGGTCCCCGAGTGATACGCTTTCCGGAAACATAAGCCAGAACGCTCGTTTGATTGCTTTGCGTGCGCAGAACGATGGCATTCGCTCTTGTGGAGGCATTATAGCTTCAACAGAGAGCAACTCTATAATTACCGACAGACAATTCAAATGTGTCACTTCATATTACCCGGGCTGGATGACACTCGGTTACGACGATTCCAAATGGACGCAAGCAATCGAATATGAAGACAACATGGATGGTCGTATTAACTGCTCTCAGAATTATCCCATTATACGCGTAAATCCAAGTGCCAAATGGATATGGCGTGTTAGAGAGGTTGATACTGTTGTATACTGCAGAGGATATGCCAGTATGTATGCACAATTCATTTACTCTTTTGCTGTGTCCAGAATTATAACTGCGTATATCTGATAATCCAAGCCTAGGCTACTTAATAGACGAATTATGATTAGATTTTTTAACAAACGCATACGGTGAAATTAATTTTTGATAATTATACACTATGTAACACGATTTTTGTTCCTGGCTTCTAAGTGTTATATTTCAGTTGCCTATGTATAAAGGATCTGCAAACATGGCTATATTCATCATTATATTTGCTTTCATAGGCACAGCTTACAAAAGTTGTTTATTTATACAATGGAAAAAGGTGCAGTTTTTCTTCTCGAGAAGGAACATTGTGTAATAATTGCAACTAAGCAAAAACAGTCAAAATTACTTTAAAACATTCAGAAATGAGCTGTTTTTCGTGATTTGTGGCTGTACTGTCCATAGCTTTCCCAATGAAGACTTCAGACATAGTCCCCACCACGTGTTTGTTATACCGTCCTTGGTAACGACGTTCAATATCCAGCATATCCTGATGAAAGCGTTCATCTTGCTTATCTGAGTAGGCTCCCATGTTTTCCTTGAATTTGTCAAGATGGGCATGAAGAATATGTACTTTCAAGGACATTTTAATAATGTGATTTTTAAGTGGTTTAGGAGGCAAAGTAAGCCTGTGTGAAAACCACTGATGTAACCATCTGCATTCAATAACCTAGTTTATCTAGATAGCCTTTGAATCCGTTCACTGTTTCAACTGTCACTCCCACCTCGTCCAAACTGTTCCATTTGTCCACAACCCTTGCACTAAAAAAAAAGTTTTTCTTTCTTGGACCAACCCTCTGCTTAAATAATTTGCACTTGTGGCCTCTTGTGTTGCTATAGTGTGCCAATGTAAAGAATCGATCATATGGCACATCTACTTTCCCAGTCATTATTTTGTATGTTTCTATCAAATCCCCTCTCTCTTCTCCTTTCTAATGTTGTCAGTCCACAATATTGAAGTCTTTTTCGTAGCTTAAATTATGGCACCCATTGACCATCTTCGTTGCTCGTCTTTGCACTTTTTCTAAAAGTTCTATATCTTTTTCAAGAATGGATTCCAATGAAGAATGGAGAATGGATTCCATTTTGCATCTAATTTTGGCATGGTTCTTTATGAGAGACTGGTTCATAGTTTTCAACCTTGTGGTTTGCCAAGAAAGCCATACAATACTGCAATGAAACTGTTTCAAGACCCTTTCTCCGTGCTATATTCAGCTTCTTGGCGAATACGTCACGCCATGTGATCTTCTTTATCTGTGGTCCGACGAAGATGCCAGCTGCGACTTTTGCCTCCGAAAGCTGTGGAAAAGATCTAGGAGGTATTTGAAAACTGCGATTGTCCTTGTCTTGACAAATTACTTGATGAGACCTAACTTGATGTTTGAGCATCTTTCGACGGTCTATCAGCGGCTCCCACTTGATGCTGTTCTTACCTGTGGTGAACTTGGTCAGCTGTGGCCAATCCCTTCTACAATAGTGGGCGTCAGACCTCAATGTCCCGGTTGTTCTAGAGGCAAAGAAAAACCAAGGAAATTTTGTGAAACTGCCTTGCAGGTCCATCAGGAATGTCACCATTTGGACCAAATTGAAGTCTCCAATGACTTAACAACCATAGTTGTATACTTCAAGGCACTCAGCAACATCTTGACACTGGTGTAGTCCTCTCTGAGGTGCAGGTGCACAAAGTGAGCCACGGGGAGAGACACGTACTTGTTACCATTATGAAGTAGCATGGCTTTGAGGTTCTTGGATGAACTCTCTATGAATTGGCACCATCAATCAGGTTAAAGATGATTGCTATGGCCTCGAAAAGACCAGTGACATTGCTGCAGAAGCACAGCCCATCTAGCTGACTGAAGAATTTGGAAAAACGTTCGTGACGCTCTCTCTGTTCTGTCACCTGCACACTTTCATCTAACAAGTTCCACTCCTTGAGTCTAGATGTCAGAAGCTCAGCATTGCACTTGGTGAGACTAAGGTCTATGATCAGGTCGTTGAGATCTTTCTGATTAGGGAAGTACGGCTTTCTCATCTCAGCTATTTCTGTGCAACTGCATCCTGGATCTGCAATATCTTCCTCGCTATCTGCCTTGACGCGCTCCCCTGAAGACAGTTGATCCCTCTCTGTAGGGATGGGAATGGGGAGCTTAGAGCCATAGGGTACTGGTGCGATGCAAACGTAGCAGAATGCATTTGCTGGCTGCAAGCAGCCTCTTGATGCCATCTAAATCATTTTTTCTGGTCACTATTCGCTTACTCAACAACAAGATACACTAGTATGTTGGCTTAAGAAATCTGCACTCTTAAAAGTCTATGATTGCAACTGTAAGCTTCCAGAAAGTGCAACAGGGTTCTAGAAGATTCCAGAAGGTTATAGAAAATTCTGTTCAGATCTAAAAACTTATGGACAGCTTGCAATATTCCAGAATAATAAGTATGTCTGCTCAGCTTTGAATGTGAACCGAGAATGTGTTCTATAATACATGAATTTCAAAATATCATTGCCCTGACCCCAAAAGTAAATTCAGTTTGGAACAAAAACTGTTTTCTAGTTAGTTTAGGCATAAGGGACTAGGAAAACAAGATATCAACCCAGGAACAAACAAAAATATTTTTGTTGTTACGTAGTGTTATTAGTGAACTTAAAGACGTGGCACGTTCTCTCCTGAACCTTGTCTTATCGTTTCATCTGCCTCAATGATATTAGGTTCTGCGTTAGATTTCTGCGAAATGTCTTCACCTTGTCTTAATAATGGAACGTGTATGAAGAACAGCTCTGAGGTGTGCAAGTGTATAACCCAATTCACTGGAAAATATTGTGAGACGGGTTAGCAATTTTATGAGTCGATTATCTAAAACGTATGCTTGAAGAAATAGCGCTGGTAGGCCCTACTCAATGACGGTTGCTAACATGCTAACAAGAGCAAGAGGTCTTTGGCATACTCAGCATAACATCAATAAAATTGATGTAGCCTTGTTCGGTGACAATATAAAATCATCCGACCTAATAACTAACCCACTCCCCCCGACTACCTTGCCAACACTGATCGACAAATACAGTTCTGTGCTATCCGGCCTTCTCAATAAACATATTCCTATAATAATAATAATAATAATAATAATAATAATTATTATTATTATTATTATTATTATTATTATTATTATGCACTTCTATAGCAGCAGTTCTACTACATAAGGGTATCAATCGATGGTACTTCAAATCCATCCGCAAAAGACCAGGTCATTCCAGAGGTCAGTGAGAGGTAAAGAGCAAGACCGACTATGGAGGAAAAACCAATTGAAAGAGATGTGTTTTACACTGTACGTCTAGATCTGAAAATACTCAATGAATTGGAAGATCTGACAGCCAGAGGGAGAGAGTTCCAGATTTTTGGCCCAGAAATAGAAAAAGCTCTCTTACCAATTTCAGTGTTTGTTCTAGGTACATTTAGCAATGAATCAGCGAACCTTGTTGAATGGCGATGCTTAGAATGTCTTAACATAGATTTCAAATATTGAGGTTGGACAGATTGCAGTGTTTTAAAAACCAGGAGACCAGTTTTGAACGCAATTATCTGTTCAACCGGCAGCTAGTGTAACTTTTGAAGAGCAGGTCTAATATGATCTTGCTTACTATCATCACAAAGACCTCTTTCTTTCCCTAGAAGCAAACCCTGGTACAACTCTTTCTTTCACGACTACAAGTCATTTCGCAGACGTCTTGAATGAACGTACCATAGAACACATTCTCCATTTGACCTTTTAAGTCTTCGTTCCGCCACAAACCGCTACCATAATCTCATTATATCTGCTAAAAAGTACTATTCTATCATTTCAACAAACAGCTCTAACCCACAAACACTCTAGAAAACTGTAAACGATCTATAGTGTATTCCATCGCAGACACAAAATCTCTCCCTCTTTCCATTTCCGTGTTACAACTCGCTGAATATCTTGTAAATTTCTTTTCTGGCAAAATCTCCAAGATTCGCAGTGACCTAATACCTACCACTACTACCAGTGATGGGCACTAGTTAACTAAACAAGTTATAACTATTGGTTTAACTGGAAAAAAATTAGTTGAAGCAATAGTTTAACCACTTTTTAAAAATAGTTACAACTAAAAGTTTAACTACTTTTTGCCAACTTTTTTATTATAGGCTACTGCTTATTTCTTTTCGCTCTTTGTTCTGAAACATGGAAATGAACTACACTAGTCTTGGTGACATTGTTGTTGAACCTTCTGATAGTGATAGTTAATCACATTGTTTGGCGCAAGTACTGCCTGCATAAGCCTTCAGGGGCGGTTCCACGTTGGAGATGACTGGGGATGCATCCCCCACCATCTCATCAAAAATTGGTGTGTGACTTTGATGAATTTCAGAGAAAATTTTGTAGTATTTATACCTTGGTAGTATTTTAGTCTAATAGTATACTTACTGACTAACTACAGTTCGGTTTTGCACTATTACTTTGTACAACCAGACTAAAAAGCTTTTATAAATTGTCAATTCTGAACATTATATTTTGTAAATCAAGTCTGCAGATTTCTTCTAAACCATTTGCTTATAATTCTTTTACAATTGGCGGGATCTTTCTACAAATTCATTGCATCCCCCACCAAGAGTTCTTGGGTGCGCCACTGTAAGCCTTCATAGATTGCGATGATTTCTTTTTGTTAAATTGAAAGGAGTCGAATAATAAAAAAAATTACAAAAGTTGCAAAATAGTTGGAAATAGTTTAACTACTTTAAAAAGTTTAGTTTAACATTTTCTTCAAAATTTTAACTAATAGTTAAAATAATAGTATAACTACAAATATTTAGTTGAAAAAAGTTTAGTTCAACTACTTTTTTTCCAACTAGTGCCCATCGCTGACTACTACGTAAACCATTTCTCCTCATCACTCATCTCATCACTCATCTCCCAGCAACCTCCATGCAATTCATCCAGCTTTACTCCTACAACTAATGAAGAAGTATCTAAACTTCTACTCTTCATTCCAAACAAACAATATGACCTAGATCACATTCCTACTCAAACAATGTGCCACCGTACTCACACCTATCATGACTAGAAACGTTAGTCTCTCTTACCTCAGGCGCTTTCCTTTCCTCGTTCAAAAATTCGTCGGTCACTCCTCTCCTAAAAGAGCCTGGTCCTGACAGAGAAGATCTTAATAACTATCGCTCCATCTCAAATCTTTCTCTTCTATCAAAACTCGCCGATAAAATTTTGCTTTCTAAACTGAACGAAGACCTTTCAAATAACTCGCTATATAACTTTCATCAGTCTGCCTACACTAAACATCGCTCAAAAGAAGCCTTCCATACATTGCCTACGTACTTGCCTACATTCATGACAGACTGTCATTGCCTACGACAAGTTACTGGCCTTTGTCTTCTTGACCTCTCTGCTGCATTTGATACCATAGATCACAAAATTCTGCTCGAGCGACTCTCCCTCTTGTTTGGTATATCTGAAAAAGTTCACCACCGGTTTACATCTTATCCCAAATCTCAGTCTTTTCAAGTGTCCTGTCATGAACAAATATCTTTATCTCACAGTGTAGATAATAGAGTGCCTGATTCAGCCTCAAGATTCATCCTTTATTATTATTATTATTATTATTATTATTATTATTATTATTATTATTATTATTATTATTACTATTACACTATGTAACACGATTTTTGTTCCTGGCTTCTAAGTGTTATATTTCAGTTGCCTATGTTTAAAGGATCTGAAAACATGGCTATATTCATCATTATATTTGCTTTCATAGGCACAGCTTACAAAAGTTGTTTATTTATACAATGGAAAAAGGTGCATTTTTTCTTCTCGAGAAGGAACATTATGTAATAATTGCAACTAAGCAAAAACAGTCAAAATTACTTAAAAACATTCAGAAATGAGTTGCTTTTCGAGATTTGTGGCTGTACTGTCCATAGCTTTCCCAATGAAGACTTCAGACATAGTCCCCACCACGTGTTTGTTATACCGTCCTTGGTAACGACGTTCAATGTCCAGCATATCCTGATGAAAGCGTTCATCTTGCTTATCTGAGTAGGCTCCCATGTTTTCCTTGAATTTGTCAAGGTGGGCATGAAGAATATGTACTTTCAAGGACATTTTGCATCTAATTTTGGCATGGTTCTTTATGAGAGACTGGTTCAGTCTCTCATAGTTTTCAGCCTTGTGGTTGCCAAGAAAGCCATACAATAATGCAACGAAACTGTTTCAAGACCCTTTCTCCGTGCTATTCAGCTTCTTGGCGAATACGTCACGCTATGTGATCTTCTTTATCTGTGGTCCGACGAAGATGCCAGCTGCGACTTTTGCCTCCGAAAGCTGTGGGAAAAGCTCTAGGAGGTATTTGAAAGCTGCGAATTCCTTGTTTTGACAAATTACTTGATGAGGCCTAACTTGATGTATGAGCAGCTTTCGACGGTCTATCAGCGGCTCCCACTTGATGCTGTTCTTACCTGTGGTGAACTTGGTCAGCTGTGGCCAATCCCTTCTCCAGTACAATAGTGGGCCTCAGACCTCGGTGTCCCGGTTGTTCTAGAGGAAAAGAAAACCCAAAGAAATTTTGTGAAACCGCCTTGCAGACCCATCAGGAATGTCACCATTTTGACCATATTGAAGTCTCCAATGACTTAACAGCCATAGTTGTCATACTTCAAGGCACTCAGCAATATCTTGACACTGGTGTAGTCCTCTCTGAAATGTAGGGGCACAAAGTGAGCCATGGGGAGAGACAAGTACTTGTTACCACTATGAAGTAGCATGGCTTTGAGGTTCTTGGATGAACTCTCTATGAATTGGCACCATCAATCAGGTTAAAGATGATTGCTATGGCCTCGAAAAGACCAGTGACATTGCTGCAGAAGCACAGCCCATCTAGCTGACTGAAGAATTTGGAAAAACGTTCGTGACGCTTTCTCTGTTCTGTCACCTGCACACTTTCATCCAACAAGTTCCACTCCTTGAGTCTAGACATCAGAAGCTCAGCATTGCACTTGGTGAGACTAAGGTCTATGATCAGGTCGTTGAGATCTTTCTGATTAGGGAAGTACGGCTTTCTCACCTCAGCTATTTCTGTGCAATTGCATCCTGGATCTGCAATATTTTCCTCGCTATCTGCCTTGACGCGCTCCCCTGAAGACAGTTGATCCCTCTCTGTAGGGATGAAAATGGGGAGCTCAGAGCCATAGGTACCGGTGCGATGCAAACGTAGCAGAATGCATTTGCTGGCTGCAAGCAGCCTCTTGATGCCATCTAAATCATTTTTTCTGGTCACTATTCGCTTACTCAACAACAAGATACACTAGTATGTTGGCTTAAGAAATCTGCACTCTTAAAAGTCTATGATTGCAACTGTAAGCTTCCAGAAAGTGCAACAGGGTTCTAGAAGATTCCAGAAGGTTATAGAAAATTCTGTTCAGATCTAAAAACTTATGGACAGCTTGCAATATTCCAGAATAATAAGTATGTCTGCTCAGCTTTGAATGTGAACCGAGAATGTGTTCTATAATACATGAATTTCAAAATATCATTGCCCTGACCCCAAAAGCAAATTCAGTTTAGAACAAAAACTGTTTTCTAGTTAGTTTAGGCATAAGGGACTAGGAAAACAAGATATCAACCCAGGAACAAACAAAAATATTTTTTACGTAGTGTTATTATTATTATTATTATTACTTTATTATTATTATTATTATTATTATTATTATTATTATTATTATTGGAATTTATTACAACGTACTGATTATTGTGGTAACTCGTCCTATAAGAACTGTGTGAACACATTACAAAAACACAAGAAATCACGTGTAGTTCCTGCGGAATAGCCGGGTTTTAAGTTTCTCTATGAAGGGTTGAGCGATGGAGAGAGTTGCACAGATGGAGGTAGACAGTTCCACGCTCTCGACGCGGCCACAGGGAACGCGCGATCACCGACAGTTCGAAGGCGCATCCTTGGGACGACCAGTAAGGAGGATCGGAAAGATCTCAGGCGTTGCCGTCCTTCCAAGTCAGCCACACGTACCAGTTCAGTCGCCAGGTATGCAGGGCTGACACTGTTCAGGCATCGGTTGGCTAATAACGCGAGCTTGAAGTGGATTCGTTCTGGCGCTGATAGCCAGTGCAAATCACGAAGCGATGGTTAAGGCCTACGTGTTCACCTGGTGGAATATGGCAGATCATACGAGCAACAGCGTTCAGAACGGACAGTTACAGGTTAACTCTATGGTAGTGTGCGCGCACGGGAGAAATTTTTTCTTCGATAAAAGCGTTTTATTCCAGTTCCAAGGCGTGTCTTTGGACGGAAGGGTGTCGAGACAAGGATAAGTATTGATTCTTTTATTGATGCAATTCTGATTGTGTTTTTTTGCGTAGTTTTGTTCGCGTAGAAGACTTAAGTATTGCTACTGAGCGATATTGAAGGAGCGAAGATCACGTCGCGATACTTGATTAAAATTTTCCATACTCTTATACAGTTAGATAATATTAAAATTTACAAATGGGTCGGGATAAGGAACTGTTGGCCATCTGCGACACCTGTGGCATGAGCGGTATGGCAGACTACATGGATGAAGAGGAGATCTGTTGCAAGTGCAAGAGGATCGCGGCTCTCGAGAAGATCATCGAGGAGCAGGGGAAGAAGCTGGCGGAGGTTGAGAAAATCCTCCAGAAGATATTGGAAGAAAGACCGCAGAAGGAACCGGAGCCGGCAAAGTCCTATGCGGACAAGGTGAAGGAACAGATGCCGGAAAGAAGCAAGACCATAGTGGTGAAGCAGCCGGACACACCAAAAAGAGAGGGGCCACAGCAGAGGCGTAAACAGACACTTGTTTACGTGGGCGAGGCGGAAGAGAGAACGGACAACAGGGAAGGTATCAAACCGGCTGTGGTCTTAGTGGGGATTCAAACGCTAGGAATTTAGGAAAGAATTTAGTTTTACAGACTAAAAACCAGTACGTGGCCATCTCGCGTTCAGGTGCGAGAATTGAAGATGTGGAGGAGTTACTGGAAGAAGAAGCTGGAAGAGAAGCAGAGACGTGTGTGGTGGAGCTGGGGACGAACAATCTGCTGCAGGATGAAAAAGCAGACATAATTGAGAAATTCAGGAGAATGATTAGAGAATTGAAACAGCGGAGGAAGCACTTGGTGATCACAGGAATCATGCCTAGAAGAGACCTTTCTAGAAGCAATGAGAGCAAGAGATTGGAGGTCAATGCCATGCTGATGGGAATATGCAGGAAAGAAGGAGTTGATTTCGTGGACGTGGAATTCAACGCACAGAGATCAGGATACCTTGCCAGGGATGGGCTTCATCTTAATTGGATGGGAGCAGACATGGTGGCAAGGAGGATATTTCATACAGTGAAGTCTGCTTGCCTGTGTAGGCATTTAAACTGAGGACAAAGGCAGTTAGAACAGATAGTAGCAGTGGTAGTCCTAGTAGAAGTAGTGGAGACTTTAGTAGTAGTAAACGCTTAGGTAGGTTAGATAGTAATAGACGTAGCTGTAGTAGCAAACATTCTACTGGGGAGGGGCGATTGAAGATTAGGGGTATCTCTAACTGTCTTGAAAATATAACAATAAATAGCACCGACACCAGGAAGAAAAGTAGGGCTTTGATAGGGAAGAAACTTAAGTGTTTTTATACAAATGCTAGAAGTATTATAAGTGCAAGTAAAAAAGCTGAGTTGGAAATGTGCATCAGTTCAATCAAACCAGATATTATAGGTATTACAGAGACCTGGGCCAGACAGGAAATAGACGATGGAGAGCTAGGTTTGAATGGGTATGTAATGTTTAGAAAGGACAGGGAAAACCTAAATGTCAGAGGTCATGGAGCTGGGGGAGTAATACTGTATGTCAAAGAGGAACTGAATGCATTGGAAAGAAGAGATATTCAAGATGACAATTTTAGAGAAAATATTTGGTGTGAAATCAGATGCAAAAAAGAAAAAATACTATTAGGCGTATGCTATCGGGTCCCAGATGCAAAGGAGGAAATAGATATTGGATTGTTTAGGATTTTAAATATAGTAGCCAAGGAAAATGTACTAATAATGGGTGACTTCAACTATCATATTAACTGGGAAAGCATGGAGGCAGACAGGAACCAGGACAAGAGATTTCTTATGCATGGATGACAATTTCCTTACACAACATGTCACTGAACCAACGAGAGGAGATAACACACTGGACTTAATAATTACTTCAGATGATCAGTTAGTGAAGAATATGATGGTTGGACAAAACTTAGGCACAAGTGACCACCAGACAGTGACATTTGATGTAATTTTAGCAGAAGATATCGAGAGCACACGCAACCAAAAAAAAAAACTATTTCCGGGGAAAATATGATCTGGCTAGGAAGATGATCGAAGATTTGGACATAGGAAGCATGATAAAGGATAAAAATGCAGAAGAAAGCTGGGAAATATTTAAAAATTGCATGTCAAGGGTTATGGATTCAACAATACCAAAACAGCGGACAATTAACAAAAACTTCCATGGGTTACGAGAGAGGTACAGAAGAAGAGAAGGGCCAAAAACAAAGCGTGGAAGAAATTGAGAAAGCACTGACTAAAAATGCAAAGCAATGAAGGTTTGGAACAGGCGAGATTAAAACAGTTACAGTCCAGTTATGTGCAAAAGAGGAACAAATCAACAGCTACAAACAAAGCGGCTATTGCAGAGTATGAAAACAAATTAGCAAAAGACATCAAACGGAACAGTAAGAGTTTTTATGGATATGCAAGAAGTAAGATGAAGCGAAAAGACAAAGTGGGACCATTAGTAGCTGATTCTGGAGAAACAGTGACGGATGACATGGAAACAGCAACAACTCTGAACGATTACTTTGGATCAGTGTTCACAAAGGAAAACACAACCAACATACCAAAGCCCATTAATTTATTTTGTGGAAAAGAGGAGGAAGCATTATCAGACATAAATTGCAGTAAAGAGTGTGTCCTGGAAATTCTGAGTCAAATGAAAACTGACAAAAGCCCTGAAATAGACAATATACACCCAAAATTTCTGTATGAGGTAAGACATGAGGTTAGTGAGGTAATAGCCACAATATTCAATATGTCACTTAAATCGGGAATAGTCCCTAGGGACTGGAGGGATGCAGTAGTCACTCCTATATTCAAAAAGGGTAACCGTGGGGAGCCAGGAAATTATAGGCCTGTGAGTCTGACCTGTATAGTGTGTAAAGTTCTGGAGAAAATAATGAAAGCAAATATACTGGACCATCTTATGAGACACAAGATTTTAAAGGATAGCCAGCATGGGTTTATTAAGGGAAGATCTTGCTTAACAAACATACTGGACTTTTTGGAGGAGATCCACGACAAGCTAGATGAGGGAAAGGCAGTTGATGTAGTATACCTGGACTTTGCAAAAGCATTCGATAAAGTACCTCATTCAAGACTGGCAGTCAAGCTTCAGGCCAGTGGAATTAGAGGTAAAGTTCTTGGATGGATAAAAACTGGCTTCAGAGCAGAAGACAGAAGGTAGGTATAAGAGGCAAGTATTCAGATTGGGCTGAGGTCATAAGTGGGGTGCCACAAGGTTCAGTGTTGGGACCTCTATTGTTTTTAATATACATCAACGACATCGATGATGATATAATGTCAAAAATTTCAAAATTCGCTGATGACACAAAACTGTGTGGACAGAGTGATAGTGAAGCAGAAGCAAAAATTTTACAACAAGACCTTAATAGACTATCCCAGTGGTCGGCAGATTGGCAAATGCTTTTTAATACAGATAAATGCTCGGTGATGCACATTGGGAAGAAGGGAACAGATCATGAATTTAAGTTATGTGGGAAGGGACTAAAAGTGACAAACGAGGAGAAAGATCTAGGGGTCATCATGCATAACAGCTTAAAGCCATCTAGGCAATGTGCAGAGGCAGCTAATAAGGCCAACAAAATTCTAGGTATGATCAAAAGAACGATAGTGAGCAGAGAGAAGGATGTAATAATAAGACTTTACAAGACATTGGTACGTCCACATTTAGAGTATTGTGTTCAAGCATGGTGTCCATTCCTGAAGAAAGACATAGAGACCTTAGAAAGAGTGCAACACAGAGCAACAAAGATGATCAAGGGATATCACAAACTAACCTATGAGGAAAGGCTAAATCACTGTGGATTGACAACCCTGGAAAAAGAAGAGAGAGAGGGATTTGATCGAGACATACAAAATACTAACAAACAAAGTGGAAATGCCAAAGGAAAGATTTTTACAATGAAGGAGTATGATCGAACCAGAGGACACAGCATGAAACTGTTCAAGAAACGGGTTGGGAGACATAAACAGCATTTTTTTAGTGCAAGAGTGGTGGACAGATGGAATGAACTGGGTGAGGGGATAGTAACGGCTACAACTGTAAACGAGTTCAAAATAAACCTCAGTAGTTTAGGATATTAGATTGGACGGGAGCAACAGTGGTTCTCACACAGGGCAGTCCCTACTGAACCACTTTAAACCTTGTTATATTATTATATTATATTATTATAAGACGGTTGAGACAGTTTTTCCGTATTCCGGCGAGGGTAGCATAGCCAAAATCTAATTTGGTCAACACCAGAGTGGAGACCAGTTTTTTTAAGTGCAGTGGCTGACACTGAACGACGACGAATACTTCTAATCAGCCTGAGGGCATTGAAGCATCCAGCCACAGTCTTCGAAACGTGTGTCTTCTTTGATACTATCCAGGGATAACCCGACGCTCCGCACCAACGATACCGGCTGCACATCAATTCCGTCAATACGTATGCAGGTAGACGGTGTCAAGTGTTTTTGCCTCTCAGCAGCCAACCAAAGGACCTCGGTCTTAGCAGCATTGAGCGGTAGCCTTTGTGACTTCAGCCACTTGGACAACTCTGTCAAGCACAGCGTGATTCTCTGCTGGAGCAGTTCGGCTGTCGCAGAGAAACAGCTCCCGTAGCCCTGTGTGTCGTCTGCATAGAGGTGAGCATGCAATCCAAACCGCTGAACGATGATCACTATGTCAGCGATGTAGAGCACGAAGAGAATAGGTCCTAGGACGGACCCCCTGTGGAATCCCGCGCAATACCTGGCTCAGCGGCGTAGCGGAGTTGGCACAGCGTACGTGCTGTGTGCAATTCGATAGGTAGGAAGAGAACCATTGAAGAACTGAGCCGCCAACTCCGAACAAAGCTTCCATCATACGCAGCAGCGTGCCATGGTCCACTGTGTCAAAGACGGCAGTAAGATCCAGCAGCACGATGACTGCTGCACCCAGTGGCATAGCCAGGATTTCCGGAATGGGGTTTTGGTTTCGATCGTCACCAAACTTTGAAAAAATCTTGACAAACAAAAAACCTCCTCTAATTTTCTTATTTTTAGGAGCTGGCAAGCAAGCAAAAAAGGTCGTCACCTTCTTGACACCTTTACATTATTACATTCTTTCTATTTTCATTGCGCTTAGAAATTTTTTCGGTCGGCAGCCAGCCAGACAAAGGGTGGGTTTGACGCTGAAAATCTCGTCCGAAAATGAAAAATATGGAAAGCACGTAAAAAAAATTTTCGTCGGCAGCCAAGGGGGTTTTAACCCCCAACCCCCTTGGCTACCAGCCTACGCCACTGGCTAAAATCCCTCTGTCAGGCGCACGGAGAATGTCAGATGTAACTTTCAACACTGCGGTTTCAGTAGAGTGTTAGGTGCGGTATGCAGACTGTAGATCGGAAAGCAGATTGGATGTTGTCAGGTAGCGGATGAGTTGATGAGAAACGAGCCGCTCGAGAAGCTTTGATAATACTGTCAGGTTAGACATCGGCCTGTACGACTTCACACCACACCACTGTAAGATTTGTTATTATGAAATTATGAAATACGAACAGAAGTACAGTATACAACTTGAAATAATATGTAATGGTTTTGTTTTGGAACTAAATACTTGATTGATTGATTGATTGATTGATTGAAGTATAGTCAGTGTTGGGTGACCTCTAGCTGGATATATTTAGAAGATGGATCCTGATCTCAGAGCAGTTCAGGTAAATTAACTTCTGCTTCATATTTGAGTCAATGTTTGTATCAGGAATTGGCGAGACGACTATGTTAACTAGCGCAACGAGTGTCGATCGAATGACAACCAATTCTGTGACAACCAATCCCGTTCCTCCTGTGCTAACTAACGCAACGAATGTCGATCCAATGACGACCAATTCTGTGACAACCAATCCCGTTCCTCCTGTGCTAACTAACGCAACGAATGTCGATCCAATGACGACCAATTCTATGACAACCAATCCCGTTCCTCCTGTATTAACTAACGCAACGAATGTCGATGAAATGACGACCCATCCTATGACAACCAATGCCGCTCCTTCGACGCCTAGTAACGTTCCATGTGCAGAATATCTGTTCATAAATATGGCCGATGGTTCCAGGAGCAGTGATTACGATTCCTCGTACTCGACCATTGCCTTGTGCGACGCATATGCCATAAATAATGGTATGAAATTGAATCTTTAATTTGTTTTTCATAATAACACGAATCTTACAGTACTGTATAAATGCAGTATATCTGTAATACGAAATCGTAATAAATTCATTGAAGACTGTCTGCTCCATCAACGAATTTCTTCCTCTAACAGAGATGTGGGTCTTGCTATACATCAGCTGCCTTAGCTTCCACGTCCTCACTGCGTCACGGTGAGATAAATCCCCGATAGCTGCAATATTTGTATTTTAAAATTCCACGACAAAATATCTGGCCAATTAAAGTCATAAAACAGAAATAATAATAATTCACAGCTATTTTATTCAGCCACTACTTTGCGTCTAGTGGCCTATCAAACTTTTATTAATGTAATTTTGTACTCTTAGGATTAGCTTTTATTTTAGGTACCTGGTATCGATTTGAACACCTCTCTGGTAGCCGACTGATTAACAAGCCTATTAGCCCTTGGCGTTGTGGAACTGAGGCACCAATTTGGCTTAATGGAGAACACCCCACAGAAGGTATGCTGCTTTAAAAGAATTCATCTTAATTTATTCCTCATAATGATTAAAGTTAGTGTTTTGCTTTGGTATGGTATGGTATGGATATGAATAATTGTGTCAACCCGCTGTGATAACTGACCCGTTACCGGTGGTAATGCGACTGATGCGAATGAGTTTAGATCAAGGATACCAAATTTCTCCTTTTCTCTTTCTGTTTCTGGCTGGTATTAATAATTAAGACATGTACACTGTTGTACAGTTGCAATTAACGACGGACAGACCCAAAACTGCAGCCATTCAAACAGCAATTCACCGTTATTGATACCCGATGTATTGCTATATTGTCAAATTGTTCAAACTATTATTGCAAACTAGAACTCGAAGGCTCGCTTCGCTCGCGCGAGCTTCGCTCGCATGAGGCGAGCTTCGCTCGCTGCGAGCTTCGCTTCGCTTCGCTCGAGGCAACGAATATTCCAGAACGACCAATCAGAACGCTCACCCAGCCAACCAATCAGAACGCTTGAAGGTAACCAATCAGAATGCTCACACAGCTAACCAATCAGAACGCTCACACTGCCAAACAATCAGAACGCTCGAACGCAACCAACCAGAACGCTCACACAGCCAACCAATCAGAACGCTCGAAGGTAACAGACATACAGACCAAGGATCTTAATATTATAGATTATTAATAATACCTGTTTTATTGCTATATTGTCAAATCTACTGCCAATGCTCGATCAGTCTGTCTGGCGGTATTGAACTATGTAAACTTGCAGTGATGAATTTGACATTGCTAAGATTTTGAGATATATTAAGTAACATATTTCTCGTGTTAGACGCCATAGAGAAAACAGGTCAGGCGTGTGCGACGTATGATTCCAACCGCACTTGTCAGTGGAGTGGATCTGTGCGCATTCGACGGTGCAGCATGTTCGGTGAGACGTTCTACGTTTACCTGTTACCTGTGCCTCCAGGATGCCCATTGTCGTACTGCGTTGACGCCGCTAGTCGAAGAAACTGCACTCTACCTGAGATCTGGATTACTGGCGAACACAGATGTGGCGGTTTGTACCACAATAATTGTTCGTTATAAACTGCAAAACATTATCCTACAAGTAATGAATATTTTGGGAATTTAAAACATATACTAACAAACAGACATTTAACAATGAAAACAAGAATTAGGGTTCTGGAATACTATGTTTGGTCAGTCATGTTATATGGTGCGGAAACGTGGACTATCTCTAAAGTCATGAAGAAAAAGCTTCAAGCTGCAGAGATGTGGTTCTTAAGAAAAATGTTGAAAATATCTTGGACTGAAAAGAAAACAAATGAACTAGTACTCAAAATGGCAGGTACACAAGTAAAATTGCTATCTACAATACGTAAAAGACAACTTCAATTTTTTGGACATATAATGAGGAAGAAAGGTATAGAAAACCCGGTAACTACTGGAAAAGTCGAAGGCAAAAGATCAAGAGGAAGACAAAGAATGACGTATATCAGCAGTTTACTGACTGATGTCAAGGGGTAACTAGAGAATTAGAACTCATACAAGCAACACACAACAGAGAGAAATGGAAGTCAATAGTCGCCAACGTAGAAATATACGACACCTGAAGAAGAAGAAGAAGAAGAAGAAGAAGAAGAAGAAAAAGAAGAAGAAGAAGAATGATTAGGCTATTGATTAAGCCGCATATTTTTAATAGCAGAATCTATTTTAATAAAATATTCGTGAACTCCTAAAAACAAAGGCAAGTTTGCGATTGTTGGGCATCCAATCAGAAATTTTGAATAGTACGAATGATTTTGAATGCCTGGATCAGCCTTGTACAGTATGTGAAAAGAAATTTGATTAACTGTATAGTACCCACAACAGTACTCACGACTACGCCTGCCATACCCACAGCGACAGCATTTGCGCCAACTACGACGTTTAGTCCAGACGGTTGGAGTAATTGGGAACATTGGTCGCAGTGTTCGAAAACATGTGACTATGGTATTCAAACTCGTCGGCGGATTTGCGAACAGTCACGTCTACCTTGTAAAGGTCCATCAACCATGAGTCAGCCATGCAAACAGACTTGTCCAAGTAATGGTAAGTCCAAGTAATGGCCAGTGCAAGCTTCAACTGTTAAAAATTCAGTGAAAGTCAAATTCTTGTAGGCCTAACTGTGCTAATTCCTGTATGGCTGTTCGCGAGTCTGGGGCGTAGCGAAGATGAAGAAGGATAACCTTTTTGTTGTATATTCAGATAATCTATCAGCTGTTGAATATCTTTAATTTTTAAGTGACAGGAACACAAGAAAAGAATGAAGGAATTGTACTAATTCTGGGATCATCTGATAAAGCTAAAGATACACTATCACTGGTAAAATCTAAGTTAAGAAATAATCTGTGATAACAACATTTGCAACATTTTAATTTTAATAATAAGACACAACTTCAGTTTAATTTAGCTGTTCGTTTAGAGACAATATTTAAAAAAAATTGATTCGTGCATAATGGGCAGATATAAATGCATAGCCACAATAGTTCGAAATGATTCCTATAATCTATTATAATTATGAAAGACTAGAGCATTCAAAAGCTAGCATAGGGCCTAATCATTCGGATATCAAATAAATTTGAGGTAGCTCAGAATATTCATTATTTTGATACTATAACTAGTATACATTAAACATTTATCTATTTACTTTGAAGGTAATTCTGAACCAAGACATCATTTACGAACAGCTGAGGGTCAGTTTGAATAGAATCTGCTCGCAAAATGCTTCACTTTGCTGTGGTTCCAACTACGCAGGGTATTTTTTGAATATTAGATTACAACCAAATGTAATTAATACTATAATAATTATATCCTCTGTGGTTTCTGTTCTTTCAAACAATAAAATGATCATTCGTTCATTCAACACAACCAAGGAAAAGTGCTGAAGACACCAACTCTTCTTGCTTCGCCATATTACGACGTTTGATAGGCTAAACATGGCGTCACCTGAGAGCTCCAAATGGCTATCAAGAGAAAACTTAGTAATGTACATTTTAGATACTTCAAAAGGCTCATTTTGGACCGGAATCGTTTGCGTTATAGTAAAGAAAACAGTTAACAATAAATTGCGCGTGACAAGAATTTTGGCTTAAATGACTGGCTACCAAAAGTCACAATATAAGAAACAGAAGTTTTAATATCTTTTCATAGGTGTGCCATTTGTGAACACTAGGCGACAGGTCATAATTAGACCATAGGTTATGTAAAGCTAATATGGCGACACGAGGGTGCTTACTATTAGTTCTAATCTTATCACTCAAGATGGCGTCCGCCCGATGTCGTTCTAACTCGGGTTATTGCTAGGACGCTATAAGTTTGCTCCTTTCACCTTTTGGGATGAGAATAGACTTCAGCATTTTCCACATACAGCATCTATATCTTAATAACTACGTCTTTAAGTCTATCAGCACGAACTGGTGGCGTTCTAGCTAATTTAAAGGACCCACATTGAAGTGCTCTAACTTACGGTGCTCTATCATTCCTAATAATAATCTTTCTTTATTTCGTGACAAGCACAGCATCAAATAAAACCAAAAAAATCTCATAGGTACCCGTGAGGTGCTGTCACGATGCTCTTAACTTTCCAAACTCATGACAAAGGTGCCCGTAAGGTGTTGTCTATATTTATCGCTCTCCTTCACAGTGCTCTCCTCCAAACGCGCCTTAGATTTTATCATACAGTTACAAACGACTATAGTACATTTCAAATACTTTATAGCATTCTGTCTTTGTATCTAATTAATGCTTTTCTCGAAAGATAATTTGCAATCTGATTGATCGTTATATTCATGCATTGAAATTTTCAATTTCAAGGAATGCCACAGGCGAAGCTGAATTTGTCATCTTGGGGGACGTTTATCAAGTTCCAGGCAGTTTGCATAATGTATCAGACAGAAATGTATCGTGAGTATCGTCTCATAATTAAATATACAATACAGTAGAATTGCATTAACATAACTTCCATTAATGCCGGCGTTTTGTCATCGCGACAGTCCAGGAGTGTTTTCGTCTGAAATATAAGGATATGCGGAATCTAATCTAGTGAGCACAATGACCGTAACGATAGGTTTTGGACCGTCCGTGCAGGTGCGTCATTTGGGGGAGGGGTTGGAGGGGCCGTGGGTCCCAAGGAAATGAAACAAATAATTTTTAAATATTAACGTCCAAAATATAGCAAAAATTGCCAAAAATTTGCCCAAAAATATATAAAAATTGCAAATTTGCCAAAATTGGCCCAAAAATTGCCCAAAATTTGCGAAAATTGCAAAAATTGCAAACAATTGCCTAAAATTTGCACAAATTGCCTAAAATTTGCAAAATATTGCATAAAATTTGGCAAAAAATTATCTCGCCTCTAGAAAAGTGTAAAATGACGCTACTGCGTCCATACTTCATAAATACATCTAAGTTCTATTACTAGTACTATTCTAACATCATTTCAACAAATAGTTCAAACTCACGTAAGCTCTGGAAAGCTGTAAATGATCTTTTCCATCGCAAAGAATCAAAACCGCTCCCTCAATCCATTTCTCTGTCAGAACTTGCTGAATCTTTTGCTAATTTCTTCTCTACAAAAATCTCTAAGATTCGCAGTGTCCTTAAGTCTTTCACTATTACTCAAACCACCTCTCCTCATTACCCTTCTCCCTCACAACCCCCATGAAATTTATCCAGCTTAATTTTTTGCCAAATTTTATGCAATATTTTGCAAATTTTAGGCAATTTGTGCAAATTTTAGGCAATTGTTTGCAATTTTTGCAATTTTCGCAAATTTTGGGCAATTTTTGGGCCAATTTTGGCAAATTTGCAATTTTTATATATTTTTTGGCAAATTTTTGGCAATTTTTGCTATATTTTGATTCTTTTCTAAACTTCGAATCACAAATCTCCCAACTTTCAAAAGCTTGCTATGTTTAGATTTGTGACCTTCGTCGCCTACGTACTTGCCTCGATACCAAAACTGCCTCCACAATCGCCACCTCCATAGCCCACTACAAATTAGATTACTGTAACTCCTTCTACTATAACCTTCACGAAGCTTTCATCAACAAATTTCAATCAATACGAAATGCACTAGCTCGCAATGTTACTAATTCACCTAAGTTTTCCCATATTTTACCCATACTAGAATCATTACATTGGCTTAAAATAACTGAACGTATCCAATATAAGATACTAACACTTACATACAGCTCACTTCAGTCAACAAAACCCGTCTACCTTAAATCACTATTAACCCCTCAGCCTCCTCGACCCACACGTTCATCATCTTACCTCACTCTATCACGCCCACTCAATCAGTCATCCCTGAAAATTTGCAATCGTGCCTTCTCATACGCCTCTCCTGAACTTTGGATCTCGATTCCAGCTTCCCTCCGCAGACATGGACACTTTCAAACAATAAAATCTGAATCCTCATTTCCTATAATTACTGCATTATCTCCTCAAGTCTTCAGGTCTAAGCTTAAATCCTTCCTTTTTCTAAAATCATATCTTCCATAGCTGTAATAACCTAGCCTCACTGCTCTTTGGATGTTGACTATTGCCTGGCTGATAATATACCTTCCCCATAGCTATTTTAAGAGAGGCTGAGCGCCTAAGAATAAGCAGCTACTGTTGTGCTGTTTTCCAAGGCGCTATAGAAATCCACGAGATTTTACTTTACTTTACTTTAGTTCTTGACTTTTGAATTTCAGCATGCAGGTCGTCGCAGTTGTTGGCGAGAACGTCGAAAAAATTTTATGCAGAAGCAATTCACAGTCAATGGCACCACGAAGAAAGAGAGGTGTCAGCAAGCGTTTCCTCTCGTTTGCGACTTTGCTATCGGCCATAGTAGATGCCGCAAAAAGCATTTTAGCGGTGAGCAGTCGTTTTTTATTCGTAAAGCACTTATTAATTACAAATTGATATAAAATTTCCTGTAATCGCCCACAAGTGTTGCTCTATTCAGATCTCAAATTAATTTTGCATTGGCCTGTTTTCCTAAGCTTGGAGGAATGGTTAGCAGCAATATCCACTACAAGTATTAACATATAAAAATGATCCAGATAAGCATCAAGACCACTATCATGGTATATCTTAAATGGATCGTTCTATTAAATGCTGGAATAAATGTGCTGGCCATCCTGTCTAAAATTAGTTGACTGTCGCTAACGAAATTCATCACTGTCGATATTATTTCGTTGCGTTTTAAAATGTTCAAAACAGAATACGATCTTAGTTAATTAATTATATTAGCAAGTAATCCTAATCAATGCTCTCATTTTCTAAATGCATATAATAAAGGTTCTCTTAATTTCTCTATTATGATTGTGCAAATTTCTTTAGCATTTTAATGTGTCTTTAATTTCTTTACCAGCTCTGGATAATTTGCAACGGTCTTAGAATTAGTGCCATTATTTAACGTTAAACAATTAAATAACCTTAAATTATGGCACGATGTATTGAGTCTGTTTTTAAACATGTATCTTAAACTCGAGTTGAATTGTAGTTGGGAATACAAACGAAAACTGCGAAGTTACTTTCTGATACTCTTGTTCTATTTATGATATAGGCCCTAGTATAGTAATATAGAACTGTTTGGTGGTATGTACATTTATCTACTTGCTCTTCAATTTATGATATAGTATTCATAACCTTGTCCTTGATATTGGATATCATTCAGTACTAAGAAGCCAATATGATTTTAACCTATACTCTGACTGGTACTTGGTTGATCACATTACGGGCTTTGGCCTTCGATCAACCGTTTTCTCTCTCTCTCTCTCTCTCTCTCTCTCTCTCTCTCTCTCTCTCTGTCTCTCTCAAAACACTAGTTTCACGTCTAATTAAGTCTGTAGCGGTAATACTTTATCAAATTATTACTGCTTAATCTGAATTTCAATTGTCAGATATACTTTTAATCTACTTAATATGACTACCTAATAGAAGTCAATAGACCTCTTTTATACGTCTAACAGTTGTTTCTTGCTGCCAAAGTGTCTATGTATGATGTTGAGAAGAAGAAAATAAACTGAACCTGATTCTGTAGAATACAGGGTTGGACGTTTTGGAAACGCAACGTCCAAAAAATGGTACAGATAGTAGTGACGATTCGACTGGCGGCTGTCCGGTGTCAACCTGCGTAGTACCGTTGGTTATATCTATTTTGGGAATCGTTGGAATCATTTCTGGCACAATTGGTCTTATCGTAAAGCATTGTTGTGGGTAAGACCGTTCGTTCGTAGTCGAGAATTCGCCAGGCAACACAGTTGCCACAGAGGTCTCTTGTTAGTTATGCCTTGAACTTTATTTTACCTGAAACGCATAATTACTTTTACAGCTTTAATATCGTAGAACAATTGCTTCAAAATGCATAAATATAACTAGCATGCATGGTCGTGCTGCAGTGGCGTAGTCAAGGGGGGGTTGTGGGTTAAAACCCCTCTTGGGCGCCGACGGAAACAATTTTTAATATGTTTCCATGCATTTTTAATTTTCGGACGCGGTTTTGAGGTTCAAAACTCCCCTTTGGCCTGCTGATCAAAATTTGTAAGCGCCACAGGCGTGACGACCTTTTTTGCTTGTCAGCATCTGAAAGAAGAATGAAAGTCATAGGATAGATACATAAGATGATCTTTTTTGCTTGTCAAGATTTTTCGAAAGTTGGTTATGGTCAAAAGTCAAAACCAAATCTCCCCTCCGAAATCCTGGCTACGCCACTGTCGTGTTGGTCACTCACGGATTAAGTAGCAAACAATATAGCTCATTCCATTTGTATCGGATAAATGACCGAGTCCCTGCGTTTCGGCAAACATGGAGAGAGAGAGAGAATTTGTACACTGGAGCAATGCCACTCTTTCTTTTCTAAGAAATTACCTCTTATCTGCATTTACTGTAGGCCGTCAATGCTGGAATGCTGCCTAAAGAGAGCCAGTGTACTGCCTGCCATCAAGAAACATGGCTTTGATGCTAGTGACTCTCTCAACTTCCGTCCAATTTCCAATCTTTCTTTTCTCTTAACAATCATTGAAATACTTATTTATCACCAATGCCACACTACCTTAACACTGGAAACCTACTTCCGCCTGTTCAATCTTGATTCAGACGGTTTCACTCAGCTTATATGGCCTAAATCTCATTAGAATCCTATCTTATGTTTACTCTGCGACTGAGCTGTCTGAACTTACCATGCTTGCCTTGTTTTGATTTTTCAAGTGCCTTTGATACAGTTGGCTAGTGTTGTAATAAATACTCCACTGAAAGTATTTAAATACTTTCATAAATACTTGGTTCTCAGGTAGTATTTAAATAGTATTTAAATACCCAAATACCTGGGTAAGTATTTAAATACTGGCAAATAAGGTTTAAATACTTTTTAAAATACTTGATAATGTATTTGACACGATTCGCCACAACCGAATTTTTGTGTAAAGAAATGTTAGTTAAAATTATTTCTAACAATTTCAAAGTAGACCTACTTAACTGTTCAACTGTCTAAAACCATCAGTAAAGAAAATGTAAAAATGAACAGTCTATAAGAAACGTTATAATTATGTGAAAATTGCAATAAATCCAAAGTTTTTAAATTCTTAAACACATCTAAATATTCTATGGTATTTAAATACTATTTAAATACTTAATTTTGGATGAGTATTTAAATACTTTCTTAAATACTGGACAAAGTATTTAAATAGTATTTAAATACTGAAAGTATTTAAATACTTTACAACACTGCAGTTGGCTATGACAGATTGCTTTCCGCTTGCTAAGTTTGATACGAATGCTCACACGGAAAATTATGCCTTTCTCCTACAAGTTCTTAGGTCTGTCTCTTCATCCGCTTCTCATAATTTAAAACTCAAATTCTATATAAATCGTGAAATCAAGCACGCAAATCTAGACATGTGGTGCCTTAAATGGGTAGGGTCTAGTTCAACTGCATATCCAGAACCCCGATATGAGTAAGCTAAATATAGGCCTATGCATTATCTTTTAATATTGAATTTTTACAGAATTTGGCTTGCTATAAATTTCCGTAGGGATGACGATCCTGGAAAGTAAAAGATGGATCGTCTTAGGAACCACAGTCGGCTCAGTGACAGGACATTTGACTTCAAGATTTGACTTCTGCGAATGCTGCCGATCCATATGTTTCTTTGCTTAACGAATTCAGTTTTCTGGATATATTAACCCAACTGTCATTAGAGATTTTATGCAGAAGTATAGTTATTGCTTAATATATTTCATGCTGCTTTCTGGAAGTCGCCATAATAGCTGATTACAGATTCGTAAATTTGGATTCCTAATAATTTTACAGTAAAGGAGAGCACCATAACTCTGATGCATTGCTGAATAATTCGAAGTGTTCGCATTTACATTTTGATTATTGCCTTTCTGATCTGTCAGTCGCCGTCAATTACAAGTGTTTCTCTTTTCTCGTAACGTTCTTGTATTTTTTAAAACAATATATTTGAAATCCATAGAATGCATCCATCAGACACGCAACGTCCGTGCACTGCATATCACCTGCCTAAAAGCCAGTGGCGGCTCCACAGGATGAGCACGGGGGGCCCGTGCCCTCTATTGAGTGCCTGACCCCGTGGCCCCTCTGTTTTGGCCCTATACTTAATACTGCATACCTAACATTTCCGGTGGGCGCCGTCATGGCTGGCCCGCGCACGTTTGTGTGCGCTTCGGATTTCGTCGCCGTTTTGGTTTTATCCGATGTCCTACGAGCGGACTTTTGCATCGACTCGTCGGTTTTTCGAGGGTCTTCTGCAGTTCTTCGCTTTTCAACGTCGTTCTGAACGTCTCGAATCGGTCGTCGTTCGTATAAAGCTCGCCAAGGTCAGCCGCTAATGGCTGCCGCGTGGTACAGCGCGACCGTGAAGGGATGTTTTTCGGACTTCGTTGAGTCAATCTTCGTCGGATTCACTGATATCGGCGACGAAACATTTCTCTCGGAAGACCGCTCTTGGATTTCGCCGCCGGGGAATACTTCTGACTGGCTGGGGCGTCCGTCTTCGGGTCCGCCCATCGCCGTCGGTCTCCTTGCGGGAAATTCTTCTACCAATCTCGCGGACCAACAACATCTTCCGTTCTGCGCTGACAACATCGTGGTGGTTGCAGTTCTCCAGTGAAAGACCGCTTCTTACGACTGCACCGGACTTCTCGTCGCCAGTTTTGATTTTCTTCATCCGAGCGGACTTCAACTTCAACATTGCCATCTTCTGTCCACCATTGACATGTCAGCGTTGTCAAAGCGCTTTTGACTTTGGTACTTAACCATGTTACAGCGCTATAAAAATTGTCCTAATAATAATAATAATAATAATAATAATAACAAGAACTGGTTGGCCCTCCATGATTAGAAGTTGTCACCCCAACGGCCCCCACTTGCCAAATCCTGGAGCCGCCACTGCTAAAAGCCTTGCTGCTGATTTTTGTCAGCAAGTTTTTACAGATCTTTAAAGAACGGCGTTGCAAATCACTTTATGAAACTGTGACTTCAGGGCCGTAAGAAACATGTTTCCAAGAGAAATTTTGTAGCATTGCAGTCAAGCAGTGTTTATTCTAGGCCTTCTCTGGGGGGTGGAATTCCCTCCCAAGTTTTAAAATCCCCCAAGAATTTTTTATGTTGGCTGGGAGGTGAAAATTTCCCCTCCAAAAGTGTGGAGACTCAGACCTTGTCTCCCCCTCCCCGAAACATTTTAAAATTCCCCCAATGTCAAGGTGGCTAGAATAAACACTGGCAGTCAAGCAACAAGAATGACAAGGATCGAACTGAACTAAACACTCACAGATAAGATTTCTCGGAATGATCCTTGGGGTGATCCTTAACCCAAAAATTATGGCAACACAACTCGGGAAATTAGTAACATCATTGTACGTTCATGATGAAGTTACGCCGCTATGTGCTGATATGCAGTGATAGGCAACTTGTTAACTAATTAGTTACTAAGTAAAAGTTTAACTAAATTTTTTAGTTATCTTCATAGTTTAATTAAATATAAATAGTTTAGTTAAACTGCTAGCTTAACTGAAAACTTTAGTTAATAAGTAAATAGTTTAACTAAAACTTGCTAGTTGGTGTCCCGAATTCTCAATAACAGTGCATATTTTATCTATTTCTTTCTAGGTAATTTTTTCCCAAACAAACGTGACAAACTTGTGTCCCTACAGTCTAGACTAAGACTTAAATATTAAATAGACAAGGATTAATGAATTCGATGGTTCATTGACTGGCATGTTCATGTTGCAACATGGGAAATAGTTGTAAAATTAGTTTAACTATATATTTTTAGTTTAGTTAACTATTTTAGAAAGTTAATTTGCAACTAAAAATTTAACTACTTATTTCTAGTTTAAATTTAGTTGTAGTTAAACTGATGCTATTTTAGTTAGTTGCCCATCACTGCTGATATGCTCCATATTATTAGCAACGTTCTGCATTTTATGCTCCTCTCCAAGCCTATAGCAATGAATTCATTCTAAATTGATAGTTGGTAATAAATAATTATCTGTTCATACATTATCATATAATCAGTGAATGCTCTTATTGAATGCAGTGTGGGTTGAAATAACACTGGCCAACAAAAATTTCCGTTGAAAATCTTTTTTTATAAATGAAAGATGTGCTTATAGTTTTCGGTCGCTGAATCCAAATATACAATCGGACGTCACCTACCACGTGCCATTTTTCTAAAATTTCTATAAATTGAATGCATGCATTAGACGGTTGAAATGTAGTACAATTAATTGAAAGGGTGTAATAAAAATAGTATAAATGTAGTTACCAAATTTTATTTCCTTTAACAGTGTGACAGCGAAAGCTACGGTAGGTACAGAACACATTTCAAGAACGCATTGGTTGGCATTCAGTGACGTAGCGTGGGTTTCTAGCGCCCGGCCTAAGGTACGCATTGCACCCATAACTTGTGGACAGATAACAGTCCCTTCCAGTACTGAACCCCTAATCACCTTGACACATGTATTTACAAAAATACTAATGTTTTTATAGCATACTGCATTGTAATGCTGATATATTCAAATTTTATTTTCAATCGCCTGGCTTTCATCCATGCAAATTTTAAATATCAATTTTGAAATTGTCAGCGAAACAGCTCCTGAATGACAGCATTGTTATTCTATTAAGCCTTTCTTGGTTCATTGTGAATCGCTGATATGTTCACATGGCAGTTGACAGAGTTAGGCTATTGTTATGGTATACCTCTGAACTATATTCATTACCTTAAGAAATTTTGTTACTGACCCTCGGACACAAGTCATAAAAACTTAATCCTTCATAAGATTCAATATTGAATAGTTCTTGTTTGCTAAGTTAAATGCTGATATTGTTGTCACGATAAGCTAACATAATAGCACTACGGTAAGCAGTAGCGGTTCCAGTATTTGGCAAGCTTGGGGGCGTTGGGGTTGCGACTTCTAAGCATGGCGACCAATTATTTTTCATAAATCAGTATGTACAGTGTAGAGAGCTCGCCGCGTAATATTGCGAATTAAGTCAAGATTGCGTCAGATTTTAATAGTTTTAATTATCAAACACAGTTTCATCAGAAAATCTTAACCGGAAACTACTACGCCCACTACCAAGACACCACCTAGCGAATAATCCACATTCATAAGTAGCTAATACATTAGAAGAGAATCTCATAACAACAAGAAGAAGAATATCACCCTCGATGAGGGGTTACTGGGGGCAGGCGTTCAATAGAGGCACGGTCAGTGTTTAATCTAGACTCCTGGACTCCGGGGGGGAACTTAAAAAGCCGGGGGGAACTGACAAAGCCGAGAGGAATTCTGCTAGGGGCCGCTGTTACTCCATGTAGTATTCCAAAATTTCCGGGGAATTTGAAATTTCCGGAAGGGAAGGGCAATTCCCCCCCCCAAAAAAGGCCTAGATTAAACACTGGGCACGGTCTCTCTGGCCCCCTGTGGAGCCGCCTCTGACGGTAAGGTAATCAACGGAAATCAACAATGATATTTTTTGAAAGTGGTCTGAAACAAGCTTGCAATGGATAGAAATTTTAGAAAACTTATAGCTATCGGTAAGTCAGAGACTGTATAAGATTCTAAACCAAGCCACAATGAGTCAATGACGGCCTCGGAGCTGGAGAAAGCGCCTGAATACGGGAATCGCCGATGCTTCGCGCATTCTGCTTCAGCAGTGCACAGTTTTTCAGGTTGGGTACCCAGTCTCCTGCAGACACGCGCCATCGCACAATCCAAAGTCGAGTCCCGGATTAGGCTAAGTAACGATGCAAACGCTTACGAGACGAATAAGGGGTACTTTCCGAGGCTCAGGTTACGCAATATGGCCAATACTTTTCAACTGTCAAGGGTTAAGTAGGCCTACTCTTTGCATTGAAGGACTTAAGAAAATGAAATCTAAGCTAGTAAGCACTGTCCTCGTCGCAATAGATTCCAATAAAATAGCTTCATTTCTGCATTTCTTCTAGAAAGGAATGGCGAGCTACTTTTCACATTAATCATTACTTGCATTTATCGTTTGAAATTTTGCGCCTTAAGAATTTTGCGCCCGGGACGACGGCCTCTCTGGCCCCGCCTACGCTATGCCCCTGCTGGCATTTTCTTAATCTTTTGTCTGTAAAAGTCCGTGATTAGTTCGTCCTCGACTTCTTATGCGATGTGTCCCGAGTCTCATGTGTACATCCCAACGACCTTGGTATCGTTTTCCCATTTCTTTAATATCTTGGTGAAACCGTTCACCTTGTTTTTCACTTATTGTCAGTTACTGATCCACGATTTTTCATGCGAAAATGTAAAATGTATCTTTAGATTCAGATTACACCCAAGTTCCTCAAATGTTCTTTAAAACATGTTTTCAACTAGTGTCTATTATTTTGTAATCGTGCACGGTCTTTCTAGTTTTCCAAACACTTCAAAACTACCTGTTCAAATGCAGTTCAAACCTCCTCCTTTCGAGTTCATCGTTGTTTTATGGTCTTGCGCGAGTTTCTTATGTCATAACCTACAAAGACAGTGGTTTAGCCAAGGAAGGGTTTGGGGGTTAAACCCCTTGGGCGCCGACGAAAAACTTTTTAAAATATGTTTCCATGCATTTTTCATTTTCGGACGAGGTTTTCAGAGTCAAAACACCCCTTGGGGGCTGATGACAAAATTTTTTAAGACGACATTTTTTTGCTTGTCGGCATCTGAAAGGAAACATTTTAGAAGGGAATACATAGGATAAATACATAGGATGACCTTTTTCTTCTTTTTTTGCTTGTCAAGATTTTTCGAAAGTTGGTTACGGTCAAAAGTCAAAACCAAACACCCTTCAGGAAACTCTGGCTACGCCACTGTACAAAGATAACCTTTTTCAACTTTGCTTATGCCAAATGAGGATATTTTTGCATAGGTGTTGAAAACAAAATTCAGTTTGTGCGTGTCTTGACAGCTTCCTTTATGAGAACAAATTTTATATGCAGTGGTGGAAGCCAGTGTTTATTATAAGCCTTCTTAGGGGGGAACTCCCCCAAGTAAACCCCCCCCCCCATTTTTATATGTTGCATGGAGGGATGGAAATCCCCCCCCTAAAAAAAAGTGTGGCGACTCAGACCTTGCCCCCCCAAAAAACATTTCAAAATCCCCCAATGTCAAGGGGGCTAATGCTGATCACGTGCCAAACTGCCCCAGTCACAAAGAAAGCCAGATAATTTGTTGAAGCCACTTTTCTCTCTTAGTAGCAATCTTGAAGCCTAAAAGTCGCCGCAGAGTAACCACTTGCGGTTGAAGTATTTCATATATATATATATATATATATATATATATATATATATATATATTAGGGCGGCACCGAATAGTCTATTCGTATTCGCTTCGACGCCGAATTAGTGTGACGAATAGTCTATTCGTATTCGTTCGAATAGTGGTGGTCAAAACGAATACGAATAGTGGTCTCATGAATTTTAAAAAAAATCATCTAGTTTAATACTTCAGCTTAGTAAAGTAAACTAAATTCAAGTGCCGGAGATAACATTTTGTTCTATTTTCCTAGCAAATAGCGCTATACAAACGTATATTGCTAACTTGCGCTAAAAACTAATTCTTTATACGTTGTAATAGTATTATAATAGCACACAACACTATTGTTGACCTAATTATGGCGGATTGGCGACTTGCAGCGGGAGAGGTATCGTATACACTATTCGTATTCGTATTCGTTATTCGTCGAATAGTGAAACGGACTATTCGTATTCGTCCGAATAGCTAAAAACCCTATTCGGTGCAGCCCTAATATATATATATATATATATATACATAAATGAATTATATATTATAGGTCCAGTCAGGGCCGCCGAGAGGGGGTCTGGGGGCAACTGCACAGAGCCTCGGCGGTCGGGGGGGGGCGATGATGACTATGTATAATTGACAATAACATGAATAATGGCACTAAAGTAGAGGGGGCCCGGCGAGCAAAAAGGAGGCCCGGCGTGAACAGGTTGACAAGCAAAAAACGGTCATCACCTCACCTAATTTTAAGATGTAAAATATAAAATAGGCTGATAAGCAAAAAAAGTCGTCAAGCAATTTTATTCTGCACAGGGGCCCGGAATTTCTCTCGGCGGGCATGGGACCAGTCATAGTCTTGTAGTCATCTAAGAAGACTAACCTAGCTAGATCTTTTGCATGACAATGATGGTGTTAACCTAGAAAGATAAATCACAATACAGCTACACTTTTATGATTGCGATCGCAGTAAAAAAAGTAAGTAAAGTTCTTCCCGAGCACTCAAGGCTAACATCAAGGCTCATAGGGCGGCGCTGATCTCCGTTACCAAGGCCCTCAGCCAGGCGACTGGTGCAAGTTGCATGATACGGAGCCAGTGTTCTCATGCAACGCGCCTGTTTACTTCGCGGATTAATCCGCTACTCATTTGCCATCGCCAGATGGCGAAAGAAGGCTGAGTCGACCTTAGGGCTCCCGCGGGAGTTGAACCCGCGACCTTCTGCTCCATTGTCCAACGCTGTTACCACTCTACTAACTTCCCGCGCCTTGCGATCGCAGTAATAAAGTTTTATGTCTTCGTGTTAACAACAATTGGGGATGGAATAAATGGATATTTATAGCTTGTTGGCCTAAATATGTGAATGAGTATCGCAAATTCAATCGTAAAATTTTCTCTTGCCTGCATCGATTGAATTAACACGGGGTTCGCACTTTGTTTGCATAACGAGTACGTTTATCGCTTTTACACTATAAACCACGTTTTGTGGAACCGTTTGGACGCTATAAACCACGTTTCATGGAACCGCTTATGTGTCACGCCGCTGGCAATGGGTGGTGGCAATAGCAATCCGACGGTTGAAAACCATGGTTGTTGTGGTTTTTAAAAATGTCTCTTACTGTAGTTCTCATCGGTACTATTGATAAATTGGCGATTACTTCTGGATATGCTACGAGTGAGACTGAGACATTGGCGAACAAGGATTTGGAAGAACCGACGCTGTCACCGTATTTTCTTCTTCAAGTGCCATGTATTGCTACGTCCAGCGACCATGGATTTCCACCCTTCTCTGTTTCAGGCTTTCCTTATCAGCTCGATGTTGTTTTTAGTTCTTGCTGCTTGTCTTCTGTTTTCTTTGGCTATCCGTGACTTTTTGTCAATATGTGACAGTTGGTTGAAATACCTTCTATCGGTTTTTATGCGGGTTTCTCATTCGCAGTTCTAGGGCCATTAGAAATGTTGCACCCATGCCTCCATATGTCTTTGTACAGAGCCTCGCTGATTTCGATAATTATATAGCATCTGTCCAGTACTGGGTAGTGCTGCTGCCCAACTGGGGACTGTTTATCGACTAGCCAAGTCTAGGTGACAAGGGAGTGGTAGAGGTAGCATCTTTCACTGTACGAAAGTAGATACTGGTCCTCACCACTCCCTGGGCAAAAGGACGCGCAATATAGATCCGTTAGTGCAGTGCTTCCCAACCTGTGCATGTTCCGCGGCTCACAAGTGTGCCCGCAACAACTTTAGAAGTGTGCCGCGGCAAAAAAGTTGACGACCTTTTTTGCTTGTCAGCTTGGGTAAAGAGAGAGATCGCGATCACATGTGAGCTTTTTTTGCTTATCAGGGTCACTGATGAGGTGTTTTGTTTATTTGCTTGTCGGCTGCAGTGTGCCGTTGACTGTATGTTGTATGTTTTTTGGATAGTGTGCCGTTTCTGGAAAAATCTTGCGAAGCACTGCAATAGTGGATCCTTAGCCTATCCTTTTGTCAAGACCGTCCGTGCGTGATGAATCGTATCCTACTCGAGGTGACGCTGTCAATATAACAAACACCTTATTTCAGGAAGATATTAGCATCGCATTCTGTGTTATATATGCGAAAACTGTTTATTCAAATAAGTAGGCAAGTTAGTAAAATCTCGTGGATTTATATAGGGTTTTGGAAGTAGTACAACAGTAGCTGCCTATTCTTAGACGCATAATCTTTCTTAAAATAGCCACAGGAAAGGCGGCGAATGATCAGTCAGGCAATGATCATGATCAATATATCCGATGGACAGTTAGGCTAGGGTGTTATAGCTATGGAGGACATTTTTTAAAAGAAAAAAGAACGATTTAAACGTAGATCTGAAGGCATGAGGAGATCATGCAGGAATTATGGGAAATGAGGATTCAGATTTTAATGTTTGACAGCGTCTAAGGCTGCAGAAGGAAGCTGGGATCGAGTTCCAAAGTTCAGGTGCGGCGTATGAAAAGGCACCATTGCAGATTCTGATTTTCAGGGATTCAGCAGGTGTGAAAGAGTCCGATGAAACAACGAGCACGTGGGTCGAGAAGGCTGAGATGATAATAGTGTTCTAAAGTATACAGGTTTTGATGACTGAAGTGAGTGAGCTTATGTTAGTGTCATTATCTTATATTGGATATGTTCAGTTATTTTAAGCCATTGTGATGATTCTAGTATTGGTGAAATATGAGAGAACTTTGGTGACTTTGTAACAGCGCGAGCCAGTGCATTTTGAATTGATTGTACAAGTAATTTACCGACGAAGGCTTTGGTAATAGTAGAGGGAACTACAGTAATCTAATTTGGGATGCACTAATGAAGTGGAGATTGTGAAGGCTGTTTTGGTATCAAGGCAAGGACGTAGGCGACGAAAGTCACGAATATGAACAGAGCAATATATTCCTATATTGGAGTAAACCTCAAATTTACATGGGGATAGCAAGCATTTGGCATAAAACTGCTGTGGACTGTCGGACAAACTATAATATCATGCTTACTATCGTGGCTTTAGTGAAAATATACAGGCTTTATGCCTTCAACTCCACATCAAATGGAAATTTGATGTCGAGTTGAAGGCATAAAATCTTTATATTGCCCCTACAGCGAAGAATGAAGCGTATAGTAAAAGAAAGGCCGTGAACCGAATCACAAACTGTATTGTATATAACGCTGGTTGGACTCATGCTAGCACCAGGACCGGTTTAACCGCTAGGCGAACTAGGCGGTCGCCTAGGGCTGCAAATTTCTGTAGGGTGGCAATAAAAGATACGTAAAATTGAAGTATGAAAAATATGGCTCCCTTTAGTAATAAAAGTATTGAATCAGCGGCTCTCAGGTCCGTTTGGTGCAAAAGCAAGAAAGGTCATCACCAGAAGGAAATGACAAGCAGAAAAGGTCACCAAAAAAGGTCATTGCCACTTCTTCAGCCCCGACCTGTACAGTGTTCGAAAACTTTAGAACTTTTTTGAAAAAAAATTTAACCTGAGGGACGGGGGCACAATGCAACAGGTTCGCATGGTGTGGCAAATATTCTGGTGCCGGCGGCACTGGCTAGCACACATTTCTATCTGCATAACGAGTGTGTACTTTGACTTTCTTAGCGTCCTTTCGACAATATAAACCACGTTTTACGAAACCGTGTATGCATCACTAAGCTGGCGTGTTGGCAGGAATATTAATGCGACTTTTGAAGACCACGGTTGTCGTGGTTTTGAAAGTGTTTTACTCTAGCTCTCATGCACTGGCATTAATGGCGTAGCGCGGTTTGGCGGCGCCCTAGGCGAAAAATATATATGCGCCTCTCAACTTGAGGAAATGTATGACGAGCAAAAAGAGAAGAAAGGTCGTCAGCCATTTTGTACAATTACTTTAATTATTTTATGTGTATTATTTTTATTCTTTTAGTTTTATTTTTTATTTGCGTACCAAACAGTTTTGCGTTTACCCGGTAATTCTGAGCCCCCATAATTTTGCGCCCGAGGCGGACGCCTCTGGCCCCACGCTGTGCCACTGCTCGCTGGTAATATTGATAATTTGGCGATTAGTCTTAGATAAACTACGAGCGAAGCTGAGACATGGGCGAACAAGGATTTGGAAGAACTATCGCTGTACTCGCTGTTTTTGGTAAGTATAACTTTAGTGCCAAATAGCTGCATTATTAGGAAACAGTAGCCTATTTCTCAATCGGGTTTCGCGGAGCCACGCAGTAGTCAGGGTTTAGTGAAGGACAATATACACACACGTTAGTTTGTCTTCAGAAGGCTACCAAGATTTTTCTCAGTGACTCAGTGTCAATTTGAAAAATTATAAAATATTTCTGCACAAACGAGAGAAATTTCGGAAGTGCACAGATGTTTGAATTTGGTCTACATATTTTAATTGACCATATTAGCTGACTGTCGTTTACGCACATCTGAATTCTTAGTGATTTAGAGGCTATTTCAGGCACGTCGGAACGAACTTTCAACAGGGGTGCAGATTTTCTTAAGAAAAATTTCGCATCTTAAGAAAACCTGACGAGCAAAAAAGGTAGTCAAGGTAATCGCGTTTCCTGACAAGCAAAGAAAAAATGTCTCCCCGCACGGAATTTACTCTCTTTTTTCCAGGGGTTGCAGGGGTGCAGATTTCTACGGGCCTCCAGGGGGTGCTCTGCACCCCCTCAATTTTTCCAGAGGTGGATCTGCACCCCCTGCACCCCCACTTCGTACGGGCCTGAACTATTTAGAAGATTATGCTTCAAAAATAAATAGAAACTTTATTCGTGTCAAGCACAGCATCAAACGAAAAATAAACAGTAGAACGGAAACACAAACGTATAATGGTAATAAACAAATAATGGTAATAGGTAAGAAAAGCAGATAGGCCTATCCATTGCAACAACAAATAAAACTGATACATTTAAATGTTTTAAGAAAACTTGTGGCGAAGGAAGGATGTTAATCTGATTACAAGTTTCAAGTAGGGTGGAATTGAATTTTTTTCTTCAATTCTCAAAAGCACTAGTTATCAAAAGTTGTGTATGGCACTATATAACTTATATGCAAAATAAGACCTCTGAGGCTTAATATCTTCTGCCACCTACCAGAGTTTTTGTGACGTCAGTGGTAGATTATGTTCTTTTGCTTATGTCGACAGTTGTAATGTCGCCAAATTGGTTCCGTAAGTTATATTAGTGCGCACTATGCGAGCCTCAGTTAAGTTATGACTGTATTGGCATTTACTTTGACAGTAACTTGACCTTCAAAGAGCACTTTGCTAGACTCTCCCGATCCTGCTTTTACCAACTCAGGCAGATTAGGGTTATTCGTTTTTCACTTTCTTCATCTGCAGCCAAATCTCTGGTTCGTGGTTTTGTGGCTAGTAGGTTAGACTATTGCAATTCTCTTTATCCTGGCCTGCCCAAAAGCCTGCTCTCCACTCAGTAATCTGTCCTAAATGCTTCGGCTCGTCTTGTGGCTAAAGCTCATCGCCACTCTAGCATCTTAGCACCCTCCACTGGCTTCCCATTTCTGACCGCATTAAATTCAAACAAGTAATTATTGTTTATGCAGCACTTCGAGGTCAGGCACCATCTTACATTACTGAGCTTTTCAAATCACCCTCTTCCACTGCTCATCGCCTGCTCCGCTCCTCTGATCAGAAGAATGTTTATGTTCCCAGATCACGCACTTCTCTTACTCAGTGTCGGGCTTTTGCAGTGACTGGACCCTCTCTCTGGAATGCCTTGAACCCATCCATTCGGGAATCACTTCTTACTCCCTCGCTCTGCTCAGTGCGAAAGCTAAAGTCTCATTGCTTTACCCTGCGACTCCAATGCCAGGAGCGCTTCTGAGTAGAAATAGAAGAGGCGCTATACAAATTCCACATTGCATTACAATGCACATTGGTATTTATTGCGTTAGATGTATTTGATCTTTAAAATATTTCTAAGTAGGCCTAGTGTAATTGATCGATTTTTAGGCAATATACTGTAAGTCATTTTGATAATATGGTTCAAGGGTGTACAAAGCTAGCGCGAAATCCAGAGCATTGTCCTATCTTTGGTCTGCCAAAGGGAATAAGTTTGAATATGCTGCCTACTGTTGAAGACTTGTTTATGGTGTAGCCTACCAATGAGTTAGACTAGATTTCTGAACTCGCCAAAAAAGAACCAGCCGTTTAAGGGATTTCTGTTGTTTGACAAATAGAGTAAAATACATTTGGAGACATTAATCTATTCCAACTTTTCAACTGTTCGGATTCTGAAGCTTGTTTGATTTCACCATGACAGTGATTCACCACGACATTTATTAATCGTCCCAAGTATAGGCGAAATTAACAATATCATCAATAGGTTCAAGATTTCAGATCCGAAGCCCGACAGACTCTCTTTGATATCGCAAGTTATAAATGTTCCGATGCAAATTAATTCTCTTTGGCAGACCAAAGATAGGACAATGTTGTGGGTTTTGCACAGGCTTTTACGCTCTTCAACCATATTAGCAAAACGACTTACAGTGTATTGCCTAAAAATCAATAAATGACGCATTGACGCTGGTTAGAAATATTTTAAACCTCAAATACTATAACCAATAAGATAAAATGTCCAATGGGAAAAGCTAGGCTGCACATGGAGAGTTCTAGTCTAAGAGATAGAGTAGAGATCTAGTAGAGATCTAGTGATCTGACTTACATCAAACAAGCTTCAAAATCCGAAACTGGCGTTTAAATGCAATTTTTATTATGATACAGTCAAGGGGTTAACCATCAGTTACAAATATAATAAGCACAAGCAGCGTCTTAACTATGAAATAAGCGAGTTAACTAATACAATAGCTAACCTACCTATATATCCAAAATTAAAACAGAATCAAAATAAGAAAAGGGCAATTCCCTATACACAGCTGAGCTCTGGTCTCTGAATCCTGTGGCTGAGGGATGTCTGGCAGACTTTCGGTTCCTCTCGTTCTGGCTCGGTCCTCTGGCGCTGGTTGCGTTGGTTGCGGGGGTTGGTTGGCTGCTGCTCACATTACAACACGTTACTGTCGACATAGGCAAAAAGAACATCATATTATTCATATACCACTGACGCCACAGAAGCTCTGGTAGGTGGCAGAGGATATAAAGTCTTAAAGGTCATATTTTGTATATAGGTTATGCAGTGCCATACACAACTTTTGGTGACTAGTGCTTTTGAGAATAATAGAAGAATTTTTTTTCACCCCACCCTGTTATGGTGTTCATTTTAGGCTGCATCGAAGTCAGTCTGAGTCAGCGATGTGAAAGCGCCGGCTACACGGTAATTACTGATCCTTACAGAAGCACAAATGCTACATACGGCTATCCGCTCTATAAAGCGATTTGTGATACATCCATAGCCGAAGGTATGAATCAAATCATTCATTGTTCTGAAATGTAAAAGGTTAAGCCGAGATCAGAAGCCAACGGTTGACAGAGATAAGGTCAGGTTAACATAATTTTGACCCTCTTTAGCAACCAAAATTATTAATGCACTAAAAGATCGGCAGTCAAATATCCTATTCATTCTTAAGAATTGAATTTAATTTATTTGCCTACAGGGTGGGACAAAAATTTCAGACAGCACATGATATGAGTCGATAGTGGACGCTGTATGCTGTTGCCCGCAGGTGATTGTACCTGCTGTTGTTTGTGGATATTCGAGTTACTTTTATCGGTTTTTGTGAGAAATACGGAGGTCGAGAGCTAGGAACCTTTCTTCTGTTGAGCGGTTATAACAACAACACAATAATAAGCAGTCCATCGAAATCGATGATGAAAGATCGCCTGTGAGTTCATAAATGATCTATGACTAGAGTCTGTTAGCGTTCACATGTGGGTGCGCATATGGCTATATAGTCCAATTTTTGCTGCACACGCTTTTCCACAGTGGTTACATATGTAATACGTTGTAGAGGCGGAGTCTACGTTTGCACGGTCCTTCCGCTCCTGACGCTTTCTTTCAAGTTCAACTATCCGATTAGCCTCCAAAATAGGGATACCAGATCAGTTGGAAAGGATTTAAGGACACATATAAAACATCAGACTTTTCAGGACGTTAAAGAAGCACAAAAACTTGTGATGACTTCTTTTGCTTGTTGTCAGACTTTAGAACATTAAAGATGCAAAATAGCAGAAAAAACAACGATGACCTTTTTTGCTTATCGGACTTTTTAGGACGTTAAAGTGCAAGAAAAACATCACAAAGAACTAGTTATGACCTTTTAGCAATCAATATCACTCAATTACAAAGTTCTTTTTATCTAGTGTAATGTCTAAAATAGGTGTTCACTATTCCCCGTTATTGCAAATATACTCCTTCCTTACCTCAAAACCTAATTTTTTAAAATTTAATAAATACTTTACATACTTTACATATGTTCATTTGCATGTGCTCATTATTGCGTTATTATTTACATAATTTTCACATCGTCATGATGCGTTTGTGGGCGGAGCTTGAGAAAGTTGCGTGATTTTAAGGTACATAATTACTACGTGTACAACGTCACAAATTGTCACAGTGGCGTTATTTTTACATACATAATTATTACGTGGCGCGGAGCTTGACTAGGTGGCGTGATTTTGAAGTATATACAATGCAAATGTGTGTATATATATATAATTATATATGTACAACATTGAAACGTTGTTCATCTAGCGTTATTCTGTTGGATTAACATTGAACCAGCTGATGCGTACGCGTAATTCCTCGAACGCAATAAGCTTATTCGTATATGTAGACTACGCTATAGCAAAGTCTGGATACTCTCTTTAAATAACTGACAATGGTTGAATTGCGAATGAATTTCGAGACTCCAGAAGAACGAAGACAGCGAATGGCGCGAGAGAGAAACCAGAATTCTCGAAGAAAGCAAAGTCCGCTCTAGACTCTAGCCGCTCGGCTCTCTCATAGTACGCAAAAAGTCCAGCGTTCACGAGGTTTCCGACAAGCAAGTGAGACCGAGGAGCAGGCTGTTGCTCGACGTGCAAAAGCAGCAAAGCAAGTTCAGCGATCAAGAACCTTCCGACCGGCAATGGAGACAGTGGAGCAGGCTGTTGTTCGGCGTGCAAAAGCAGCACAGCAAAGAAGAGAATCACGCTCTGCACGTCGTTCGACACTGGAAAATCATTGCACTTACGTCGACTATGAAGTCTCGGAACATTCATGCGGTCCAATGACTTTCAAATGCCAATATTGCGAATCACTAAACTTCCAAAGTGAAAGGCCATTTGAAGGAACATTCAAATATTGCTGCCACAAAGGCACAGTCTGACTGGAAATCGTCCGTGCAATGTGCAAAAATCGGGTATTAAAACAGTCATTCTCTCCCGTCATTTTTGACGGGTAAACAGCTAGTCTATAATAATAGTGTGTACCATATATTTGCGCTGCGTCATTTCTGACACTATAGCTTACAGAATGTGCCACGATGTATGCATTTACATTTTAATATAAGTCTTATTTTTCTGTTATTAAAGACTTATGGTATAGATTCGATTCTTACGTTGGAAACACAATTCCAGAAAAAGCTAAGAATGATTCTGTTCGAAGGTATAAATGCGGCACTCTAGAGCCCGTATTCATCGTTGGACTCAATTCACATCCTACAGAATGTAAGTTGATCCCATATTATATTTAAGTACACGCATTGTTGTGTTAAGATTTGTTCAGCGTATTTATTTCGACATTGAAGGCAATTGCAGTTTAGGAGTCGCATAAAGTATGTAACTGATTTTAAAGTGACTCAGTGTCTGGTCCAGAGCATCAGGAAGACATAAAAGAAATCAACGTCATTTAATTACATGTAGAAATATTGCAAAGCAAGATTTAACTGTACGAATTATGCGTATTTTATTTCCGATGAAAAATACGTATAATACTTGTAAGGTAAAAGTTCTATGCGTCGAAATACGCTGCCTACTTAACTTAGCGTGATTTAAAGTGGCTTAGAAGGCATTACTGCCTGTGTGAAAGCCACTAGGGGCACTGACGGGGCTTGAACCCGCTCTGTCAGCCTGACGCTCCAGCACGTAACCCACTCTGCCATCTTCCGCCCCCTGCCTAAAACAACTAAACTGAAATGTTAAAATTTAGCTGAAAACATTTACTTGTTATTCTATAGTTTAAATCTAATTCGACATTGGGTGAATTCATCAAAGAGCTTTGACTAATTTCAGAATCAACTGATACACTGTAAACAGAAAGCAGCTTCAGTATACTTTGCACCAGATCTCAGTTGGCTCCGGGTGCTTAATAATCGAGGGCTGGTGAATGCCGGGGTCTGCGACAACCTGTGTTCTGTTGAGTGGTGCAGGAGCGACAGCCTTGATCTTCCCGAGTTTATCCTTGGTTGTTACAGATAAAACTTATAGACAAAACTTATATAATTCTGCAACAGAAAGAAGTTTTAGTGACAAACACGTGGTTCAAACACAACAAAAGAAGAAGGTACACATGGAGAACACCTGGAAATGGGAAGCGATACCAGTTAGACTACATCATGGTGAGAGAAAGATACCGAAACAGTGTGAAGAACTCCCACTCATACCCAGGAGCAGACGCGGACACAGACCACAACCTGGTGGCAATGAAAGCAACCATCAAGCTTAAATTCCTAAGACGTAAAAACGAAATGCACCCACGTTGGGACTTGGAGCAGTTAAAGCAAAAGAAACAGATATGTGCGGATAGTTTGGAGGAACATATAAAAACAAACTTGCAACATGGTACAACCAATGAAAACTGGAAGGCATTGAAAGATGCAATATTCATGAATGCAAAGAAGGAACTAGGATACAAAAGCATTAACCATGCCAAGAAATCATGGGTCACAACAGAGATGATAACAAAGATGGATGAAAGAAGAAAGTGGAAAAGGCAGAATACAGAAGACGCAGTAAAGGAGTACAAAGGACTAAACAACGAACTCCGACGAGAAACCGACAAAGCCAAAGAAAAGTGGTGGGCAGAGCAATGCGGAAAACTGGAGGAAATGCAACGTCAGGGAAAACATGACAAAGTGTATGCAAAGGTAAAATCACTCAACAAGAAAAGTGAAAGGGCAAGCACAGCAGTGAAAGGCAAGAATGGCATTCTCATAACCGAACCTGACAAAGTAAGAACAAGATGGAAGGAATACATGGAAGGTCTGTACTGTGCACAAGAGAAACAACAGACACTGGATGGAGATGAAACAGAGATAGCAATGGATGATATTGGAGATAATTGGACCGGAAATCTTGGAAGACGAAATAATTGCAGCAATCAGAGACCTAAAGAACAACAAAGCTGAAGGAATTGACAATACTTAAAAACTTAGCATAATTTAAAGTGGCTTAGAAGGCATTACTGCCTGTGTGAAAGCAATATACCTGCATAAATGCTCAAGAATCTCGGTAAAGGGGCAACAAGAGAATTAGTGAGGCTGTGTCAACCATGGATTGCAGAATTTGATGGACTCTCTTAACGCAACATCAAAAGATTACGGCAGAGATGTCCATGGGTTGGGTTAACCCATGGGTTGGGTTGGATTTGTGTTGGGTCAGACTTTTCCATATTAATGGTGGGTTGGGTTGGGTCAAAAAATAAGTCGTGGTTGTACTGTATTACGGTGGGTTGGGTTTTGTCAAGTAACACTATTACCGGCATGGGTTGGGTTGGGTTGGGTTGGAGATTTTGTGGGTTGGGTTGGATTGGGTTCTAAAAAATGGACCCATATGGACAACTCTGGATTACGGAATGAAAATCAATTTAAAGAAGACAAAGGCAATGAAATTCAGTAGACAAGACATGGCGGAGAAATGTAAATAATCATTGATGGAGTGGAAATAGAACCGGTAGAAGAATTCTGCTATCTGCTTGATACAAATGCCAAGTGTAATAAAGAAATAAGGATACTTACCATTGGGAAAGACACCTTTATGAACAGAAGAGAACTGCTGCGAAGGAATTTTAACCAAAATCTGAAAAAACGATTGGTCAAAACACTGATCTGGCCAGTGACACTCTATGGATCAGAAACTTGGACGCTCAGAAAGGAAGACATAAAGATATTAGAGGCAGGGTTTAATCTAGGCCGTTTCCGGGGAGGAAAATTGCCTTTTTCCTCCCGGAAATTTCAAATTCCCCCCGGAAAGTTTGGCATACTACATGAACTAACAGCAGCCCCTAACAGAATTCCTCTTGGAATTTGTCAGTTCCACCCGGCTTTGTCAGTTTTTCCCCGGAGTCCAGAAGTCTAGATTAAACACTGATTAGAGGCTTTCGAAATGCGGATCTGCCGAAGAATGGAAAAAACAGCTGGACGGAAAAAAATAACAAATGAAGAAGTATGGAAGAGGATAGAAGAGAAGAAAAGTCTAATTAACACTATTCGTACAAGACAAAAGTAGTGGATAGGCCATGTTCTGAGAGAAAAATCAAACCTACTAAGAAATGGAAAGATGAATGGAAAAGCACAGAAAGGGCGACCAAGGACATCGATGCTGGAGTGGATGTTCGACACTACGAGGAAAAACAAGTATTCAGCCCTGAAGATAAAAGCTCAAGATAGAGATGAGTGACGACGCTGGAGTATGGAACCTGTCTTTGGACTGAGCACCTGAAGAAGAAGCTGTACATAAGAGGCCATTTCTATAGACTGTCAGTCTGCGATTAACGATTAGAGGCAGCCCAGGACACGCGACGAATGAGCGACTGAAAACGTCCGAATCCACCCGAGAAATGCGCAGATGACCTCCCGAAAATGACGAGAAGTTCACTACTCACACATTGTGCGCTGAAACGAGCGCAAATTATCGTCGAACTGCCCAGAACGACGTTTTTCCGAGGCATGCACAGAAGCATGCTGGCGCCATTAACCGGCGCCAACGGGAAAGTTATTGGAACGGTTCTATGGTCATAGAAGTACGTCGGAACTCGACAGTCGACACCAATGCCAACGTATTTTTACGTATGGTAGCCTACGCGTATATTATATTTGGATATAATATTGGCCTACGTACACTGTTTGGACATGGACAGACAAGAGAACTAACGAAGAAATACTACAGATGATGGAAGAGAGACGAACACTGATGACTACCATCAAGTTAAGACAGACGAAATTTTTTGGGCACGTGATAAGAAAAGAAGGATTAGAAAACTTTGCAGTGACAGGCATGGTGGAGGGCAAAAGATCAAGAGGAAAACAAAGATTAAAATATACAGACAGAATGAGAAAATGGGGATAGGAAATAACATCGAACTCCTGAGGAACAATAGAGATCGAGAAAAGTGGAAGTCCATGGCCGCCGACGCAGCAATGCATGGCACCTGAAAGAAGAATACACTGTTTAATACGCTTATTTTTAGGGGATGTAGCGTACGGTCGAATCTTGCTGCATAGCAATATGCTGCCAACTTTCGAAGCCCAGCTGCGCTAGCAAGAAAACAAGCTGCGATTCTAATGTAGAGGTGCAGTAATAATGGCAGAGCGAACATAGAAAACTGCAGTACTAGTTACTCCACTTTAAATTGAATGTAAACTTGCATTATTAATTATAGACAACAAAACGACAGTTGCAACCGTGCGCGCTGGATATAATGACTACCTAAACACATTTATGTGGAATGCAACGATTCTAATCCACAAATGCCCAGCTCAAGGAAATACACAAAGCTACTTTTTGTACAAACTGAAGAAAGTACCATGGTGTGATATTTTCAATCAATCAATCAATCAATTTTATTTCTCAAGATTATACAGGTTAACATACAGGTTAAACATACAAGTCATTTTCTTACTATGTAACAGAAGAAACATCATAATATGCATAAAAAATATATAATTCATTTGAGAAATGGGTTGGCCAAAGGGTATAAAACCCGTAAGACGGTCAACCTATTTGATTTAGTATTTTGTAAGTGACAGAGCTAGTTAAGGAATATGGCATATTGTGCCGGAGAAGGAGTTCCTTGCAATCGAGAATATTACTGGAACGGTTCTGCCTGCATCGGTGAGTTCTTAACCCCTTAACCGTGTAATTTAACTGTAACTCAATGTAAAATGGACGGATATATCCTGGATCCCCAGTTAAGGGGTTAACAAGTTTTGCTCTAGTACTCACAAAAATATCAAACGTCGATTCTATCCAGTCACGAAAAATCTGAAATTCATATTGAAGTTTTTTTAGCAGTTTCTTTGCTGTTTACATTTTACTCATACTTGTCCGACTTGATGCTTAATAACACAGGCCTACAAAAAAAGTTGAAGCTTTTTCATTAAACTGCAGTAGGTGACTCTTGTAGTTTTTGGAGTGCTGATTCCAAATATGCTATCGGATCTCTCCCATCACGTACCGTTTTTTGGCAATTTTGATTAATTACATTCTATTATAGAGCTACAATGTTGGGCAATTAAGTGAAAGGTGTAATCATGGGCGCCCGCACATTGGGGCAAGAGGGGGCACTTGCCCCTACTGGAAAATGCAAATACCATTAGTTCACATTGAAATTTAAAGTCTTTGCTAAAATATTTACTGCAACCATTGTGCTAAAATGTGTTTTGCCCCTCCTGGAAACATTTCTGTGGGCGCCCATGCTGCCATTCTTCATTTGTTTTCTATATGCATCAGTTTGAGGAATGAGGAAAACTATGCAACAGAATTTCATTATTTACTCCAAAATATCCCTTGAACTGTATTCTTAAAATATATATTCTTCTCTTTCCTCTTTCGGAACAACTAAAACTCAAGTATACAGTAGCCATCCATAAGTTTTAAAAAACTGGAACATTGTTTGCATGCGTGTTGATATATTTGACGCTGGCAATAGCAATGGAGATGAAGACGATAACTATAAAGATGATAATGGTGATGATTAGGATGACGTTGACTAACATACACTGTATTAGTTAGATTACATGTGTGTCATTCTTTTCATTCCTTTGATCGTCGTAGCAGAGATGGTCATGGGCTGGGTTGGATTGGATTTGGCTTGGTTTGGGTCAGACTTTTTCATATTAATAGTGGGTTTGGTTGAGTCAGAAAATAAGTCATGGTTTAAGAAATTGTAATGTATTACGGTGAGTTGGGTTGGGTCAAGTAACCCTATTACCGGCATAGATTGGGTTGGAGATTTGATGGGTTGGGTTGGATTGGGTTCTAAAAATGGACCCGTGGACATCCCTGCGTCGTAGTGCAAGTTGCTTCTTTCCTAGTTTTCTGATTGAGTTGCGATTTTTTAACTACGAACTATAAGGGAGGGAGGTCTACTACTACTACTACTACTACTACTACTACTACTACTACTACTACTACTACTACTACTACTACTACTACTACTACTACTACTACTACTACTACTACTACCACTACTAAAGGGCAGACCTGACATTAATGGGATCAACAGGTGGGGGTGGCGAACACCGAAGGCGAAACAGGCTCCAGATAAGGTTTTATCGACAATACCCCAGAGGGTTAATTAAGGACGAAGAGTTGCTGTCGCCTCCGACGTTGTCACGGTAACTTAAACAACTGCATTGGTGTATGTCAGGTATTAATAAAGAAAGGCCCCAGAGGAAGACACTCGGACGGTCAGAGGAAGGGAGGGGAGAGGGCGCCGGCAGGGGGCGGTAGAGTTTTGACCATTAGAGGGCGGTAGAGTTTTGACCATTAGAGAGCAGTAGAGCTTTTGACCGCTAGAGGGCAGTCGGAGTTTTGATCGCAAGAGAGTCTGTGTTTAGCGCGGGTGGCGAGCAGTCGAAAAAGGCTCGAGGAGTGTCTTCTACTGGCCGTAAAAAGGAACTCGTGTTAATTTCAATGAAGCGCTAGGGCGATACTCAACAACAACTACAATATCATCTCAAACAACATTAATCCTAAGGAACGTCAACTCGTAAAGGGACTATTCTAAAGGCGACATTAACATCACATACGTATAAGCAACACATCTTATACGTATACAGGAGCATTATACGTTAAAGGTGGTAGAGAACTTTTCTTCGATCCGAAAAACCGTACCTCCGCTGCCAGCGAAAGAAAAAGAAACAGCTTCACATGAGCCAGACTGCAGATGATCTGAACTGTCGGAATCTGCGTAGCCGCCGAATACAGAACGACGAACGAGCGCCATCTTTTCATAGCCGCGGAGCTGACAATTCAAATCCGGTTAGCGTTTCGGAAGGCGTAACAACGAACAACATGGCGGTCTTCACAAATCTTTCTGCCCTGAACTCATTTTCCGGTAGGCCTGAAGAAGACGTGTTAGACTTTTTGAAGCTCTTTGAATTGTGGGCGAACGTTCAGAAAGCGGACGACGCGATTCTTCGATCAGCGTTGCCGCTTCTTCTAAAGGATGGAGCCTCGGCGTGGTACGATACGCAACACCAGGACATAAAAGAATCGTACGCTGAGTTAAAGAGAGCCTTGATCAAGCGATACAACTATCAGAAAGAACAGACGTGGCAAGCCATGGCGGAGCTATGGCAGACGAAGCAGTCGGCGGACCAATCCACGGACGACTACGTGACAGCGATCCTCCGAGCGGGTCAGAGACTCAAGGTCAGCGAAAGCCAAATCTACTCCATCGTGCTGAACGGCCTGAGACCAGCAATACGGCAACACGTGGTGCAGCATCCGCTGTCGACGCTGGACGATGTCAGACACTGGGGTCGCGTCACGGAGCTATCGTTGAGGGACAACGCGAGCGCTTCGTCAACTCTCGAGGCCTCCGTCAATGAGCTAACCGCCGGTCTCACCGAAGGACTCCGTCAACTCCGGATCCACTCCGTCGGGGCGTCATCGAGACCGAGATCGCCTGCTATCGAGCGAAGCACCATGTCGAACCGCGTCCACTTCCAGCAGGACGCCGACCGACGATCGCCACCCTGCGACGACGATTTCGAGCGACGCCGTAGGCCTATAGCCGAAAAGCACTGGCGGAATCCAGATCAGCCTGCATCGCCATCCACGAGGGAGCAGTTGAAGTTCGACCCACACCCACCTACAAAAGCCCAGTTCTTTCTGAAACAGCAGCTACAGGCAGCAAGCGACAAAAATAAGATGTACCTGGAAGAGATTGCCTCAATGCGAATGGAATTGAAGAAACACTACGAGAAAATCCTACAACTGACCAACGAGCGCGATTCGAGAGAAGAGGAACTTACAAGTCTGCGCCAGGCGTTCAACGAAGAGAAAGGTAAACACCATAGACTAATTGTAAAGACGGAGGACGAGATTCGCTCACTGAACGATGGAATTGACGAAGAGAAGAAACTCAATGCGGAACTGTCTCGCCAGATGGAAGAACTCCGAACCATGTCTACCACTCTGAAGCAGGAATTGAACAGCAGCAAAAACCAGTCTATTATGATCGAGGAACTGGAAGCCGAAATTGAAAAGCTGGGAAGGAAGTGCGCGGGCAGCAAGGCAGAAACGGTTGCAGCAAAACGAGCTTTGAGGAGAGTCCGCAACGAAGTTAACATGCAGCGTCGTTACCTCAACCAGACAATCGACAAAATGAAGCAACAGCACAGGGAAGATATCGAAGACCTCGAAGACAAAGCAAACGACTTCAAAGCTTTTCATGCCAAAGAATTAGACAAGTTGATTCAAACCAACGACGAACTGCGGGCGTTTCATAGGAAGCAAATGTCGGAGTTACTGAAGCAGAAGGAAGAGGAACTTCAAGAACAGCATAAAGAAGAAAAGGAAAATCTCGAACGCGAATATCAGCAAGAAATGGAAAGAACTTTGCTGCAAAGACGGAACAGAATTATGATATAGGACTGAAAAATAAACAGGAAGAGATCGCAAATGCCACGACGAAGGATGTTCGGGAAATCACTACGCTGCAGTCTCGATGGGAAACGAAATACGAAAAGCAGTTTCATAATCTGGCCAAGAAACACGAGGACAAATTCTGGGCATTTCTAGCTGAAAGGAAGTCGGAAGACCAGAGACAAAGATTTACCGAAGAGAATCTTCGCGGAAAAGTTAAAATAAAAAACGTTGGTACAGCAAATACTAAACAGACGAAGCACACAGAACGCATTGGCGATCTAGAGACGTTGGTGGAGTCCCAGAAGCAGATGCAGATTCAGAAGCTGGCGGAAGAACACAGAAAGGAAATCGTCGAGTTGGTTGAAGAATTGAACAGGACGAAGAATGCGTTAATGGTGGCTAATTGTACACTGTCAGAATGGACCGACGAAAAGAAGACGGAGTTGAAGAGGTTGAAGGAAACTCATGCGAAGGAGGTAATGGAGTCGAGTACGGAATTCGATCGAAGAAACGAGAAAAAATTGCAAAGCACCGCAGACAGATACGAGGCAGAAATTCGACATTTACGAGATCGACTGAACGCAGCTGAAAGGAAGAACGAGGAACTTGACGTCAAAGACAAAGAAAATGAACGGAAACTGGAACTTCTGGAAATCAGCGGTCTTAAGCACGAAGAGGGGAATAATAAACTGACGGGGACATCGATGAAAGGCCGCGACAGACGCATCGGGGAGAAGCTTAATCGCCACCAGCACGAAATCGGAAGCATACTGGAGGAGATAACAAAAGGTAAGAACTTTGCTGCAAAGATGGAACAGAATTATGATATAGGACTGAAAAATAAACAGGAAGAGATCGAAAATGCCACGACGGAGGATGTTCGAGAAATCACTACGCTGCAGTCTCGATGGGAAACGAAATACGAAAAGCAGTTTCATAATGTGGCCAAGAAACACGAGGACAAACTCTGGGCATTTCTAGCAGAAAGGAAGTCGGAAGACCAGAGACAAAGATTTACCGAAGAGAATCTTCGCGGCAAAGTTAAAATAAAAAACGTTGGTACAGCAAATATTAAACATAGAAGTCGTCTTAAAACGTAAAATGGATAAGAGAACGGAATTATGTAAGTACACGCCTTTAGATTTAAAAAAAATCATATACACACAAAATTCCACTTACAACAGTCAGGTTGGGCTACCGATGTATATAAGAATTACTTTCAATTTGGATACTGTGTTTTTTTGTTTATTATGTGTTTCATGTGGTTACGTTTTAGTAGAAGCGGTACGCCGTTTGACAAGTGAAAGAACATTTGACAAGGGTACTTGTCGTTTTAGCAGAGCTGGGTTGGGACGTGAGTTTTTATAATTGCATTGCGTAATGTATTTTTACTTTTGAGTATCGTATAATCGTTTTAAACAGTTTTTTTCATGTAGTTGGTGCTTGCACTAAGAATGTTAGGACCCGTGTGTAGCGTAGAGTTGTTATTTTTATAATTCTTGCATTATTCTTTTTATTCAGCAATTGAGATTTTGAAACAATTAAAGAGGCTTATCAAAAGCTTCTTTATAGTATGCGTGATTATCCATGCGACATTGCTGGTGCAAATATTTTAGCGATTAGAAATGCTAGTTATATGCGTGTTTTTGTATTAATTTTGTGCGCGCACAAGAGACTCATCAACTACAGTATATTAAACGTCTTTGACATTTTATTTTATCCGTATCTTGTGGTATATGATTAGTAAAATATAATGGATTGTCGTGAAACTTACTCAATATTACAAGTTTACATGTTCAGTAATTTAGTTGTGCAGCAGAGACGCCGGAGCATGGAAAGTAACGCTCATATTTCGGTAGAAGGACAATGTCTAAGCTTTCATATGTTTATTTTTAAAAGGTTTATTATAATTTTAGCTTATGTTAGAGTTTTCATTGCATTTTCTGTTGATTATTTTTTACGGCACAGCTTTAGGTGTACATTTTGCTTTTCTGAACATTTTAAAGTGTTCTCGTACGTGTTTTAATAATGTCGATTGTAGCTCAGTACGCACACTAGGCGTATTACATATAAGGAACGGCAAAAGACGACAGGTGAAAGTCATGACCTGCTTAGAGACGTGTTGTAATGTAGTCATGTTTGCACTAAGCTATATATTATGTGTAACGTGTTAACTTTTGTGTTAGACATATAGCAGAGACGGGTTTTATATCATAGTTGTATTTTCAATGCATATTATGTATTTTTATGTTAGTAATCGCTAACGGATAAGCCGGGACGGCGACAGCAGCCTGGGGAATTACATAACCAAATTCACATTCCGATTTTAAAAGATGCATCCTAAAACAGCAAATACTCTGGCAGAAGCGCTTCACGGGACGTGAAGCCTCGGAGGGAGGGCATCTATAAGGGAGGGAGGTCTACTACTACTACTACTACTACTACTACTACTACTACTACTACTACTACTACTACTACTACTACTACTACTACTACTACTACTACCACTACTAAAGGGCAGACCTGACATTAATGGGATCAACAGGTGGGGGTGGCGAACACCGAAGGCGAAACAGGCTCCAGATAAGGTTTTATCGACAATACCCCAGAGGGTTAATTAAGGACGAAGAGTTGCTGTCGCCTCCGACGTTGTCACGGTAACTTAAACAACTGCATTGGTGTATGTCAGAATCTGGTATTAATAAAGAAAGGCCCCAGAGGAAGACACTCGGACGGTCAGAGGAAGGGAGGGGAGAGGGCGCCGGCAGGGGGCGGTAGAGTTTTGACCATTAGAGGGCGGTAGAGTTTTGACCATTAGAGAGCAGTAGAGCTTTTGACCGCTAGAGGGCAGTCGGAGTTTTGATCGCAAGAGAGTCGGTGTTTAGCGCGGGTGGCGAGCAGTCGAAAAAGGCTCGAGGAGTGTCTTCTACTGGCCGTAAAAAGGAACTCGTGTTAATTTCAATGAAGCGCTAGGGCGATACTCAACAACAACTACAGTATCATCTCAAACAACATTAATCCTAAGGAACGTCAACTCGTAAAGGGACTATTCTAAAGGCGACATTAACATCACATACGTATAAGCAACACATCTTATACGTATACAGGAGCATTATACGTTAAAGAACTTACTGGATGATGCTACGATCTCAGAATTACTTGAATTATTTGCCCGTTCCCCATAAATGTCTAGTTAAGCTGTGCATATATTATAATTCTGTGCTCTTTCAGTTTGTCAAGATTTGGACTTGGCGTTTCTGATCGACACTTCTGGAAGCATTTGCGAATCTGATTTAAACTTCGATTTCACCAGAGACAGCACTTGCAATAACTGGAATTTCATCGTAGAATTCGTTTATCGAATTATCGATTCATTGGTAATAGGTCCCAGCAACACCAGGGTTGCAATGGCCGTCTTCTCCTCGTCAGCAAGGCTACTCTTTAATCTGACTGCGTATGTGTATTCAACGCTATCCTAAGATTCGATTTATCATCACATAGCAAATGGTGTGACCAGTACGGCATATCACTAGAGTATCTTGCGTCTCTATCTCTGATATTCTTGGGGCGGGTACAGCTCTTTTGAAGATGCAAAGTCGAGAAGGTCGCAAAGTCTGTCATTTCTATTGATACTTAATTAAAGTCTTCTAAAAAGCAATTGGTCATTAAGAATAATATTCGTTTAAGTTTGTCTCTCTCAGGTACACTGACAAGAGTTCTCTTTTATCCGCCGTAAACACGAATCTGGTTTACGTCGGAGGAACAACGAATACTACAGACGGTCTGACACTCCTAATCAATAAGATATTCACTCCAGGCAACAGCAGACCAAATTTCGGAAAAACGGCCATAATAATAACAGATGGACGACCCACCGACAAAAATGGAGACCCCACCGACAATACCACTGTTCGCGCTGCTATCGACGCCGTCCACGGAGCGCAGGTCACAACGCTCGTTGTCGGTGTAACGGATCGGGTTGACACTGGCACTCTTAAGCTACTCTCATCGTCTCCACAACAGGTAAATATGGGTACTAGCTTTCAATAAAAAAAAACTATATGCACATGGGTGCCCACATACATTTTTCCAGGAGGGGAAAACACATTTTAATACAATGGACACGGTTAATATTTTAGCAAGGTTTTCAAATTTCAATGTTAAATTAATATTGGTATTTGAATTTTCCAGGGGCCAGTGCCCCCTATTGCCTCAATGCGCGGGCGCCCATGTATACACATAAATATACAATGCAAAATTCTTCTTAAAAGACTAATTCTGTAAATATCTTTATGCTAGCCCCTCCCCGATCTTTGAGAGCAGCGTTTACTTTGGTCACGTTCATGAGATGCCCGCAGGATTTCTTTTGATGGACTTGACAGTGGACGACAGAAGGAACCCATAAGGAAGGGGATACTTTAATTCGCCGCTTCATTCAAGTGACCAACAATATATTAGGTATAATTAGGGTCTTTGGCAAATGTCCCTGATAAGGTGGCATTTTATTCAGTTGGTTTTAACTTTTTTGAAATGATTCGTTTTACGAGTCCTAGGTTTGCGTATGTTCGATGTTTTCTGTTGAATCCAGTCTATGCCCTATACAGTGGCTGTTCCGAGAATTCTTGGTGGGGACATGCAATGAATTTCTAGGAAGTTGGTGGGGGAATGCAATGATGCAATTACATTTTTATAGGAAGATGGCGGACTTGTAGAGGGCCCGGTCCCGGGAAACCGCGTGGAATAAATCCCGAAAAAGGCTGACAAACAAAGAATGTCATTAGCAGAGTTTTCCTATTTTACCCCGCGGAGAAAGTCTGTCAAACAAAAAAGGCTGGTGGGGGGATGCCTCTCCAGTTATCCTCGACGTAGAACCACCCCTGGCCCTACATATCGTCCAGTTATTCCGCCTTTTTCGTCCTCTCCACAGAAGCGGTTTTCTGAATGACAACATCGAAATGAAAAGCGTCGATTTTATTCGAACGTCCAAGTTGCCTATTTTATTATATTCAAAAAAATAGTTGATATCGTTTCTTTGAAAACATCTTTTTCGACTTTGCCATTGGTATCATAGCCAAACACATTGTCGTGCTTGAGCGATTGCGTTAAAGGGGTCATTAAAAACGATTGGTATAGTTGTACTCAATTGTTCTTGGTTCAGCATATGAAGCCATTGATTAATTATGCATATAATTCCAAGTGTAGTGTCTGTCTGTCTCACAGCTCGGTAACCGCGTTCTCATAGGACGACACGTTGCAAAAGCCTATAGGCTAGTCAACTTTAAATTTCATATTCGGTGTAACTTCTTTTAATTAATGCTTGGCTGAACGCTGCAATGTATATATCGTATAGCCTAGCAGAATAACTTATAGACCTATAACGTTCTAACTTTGTGTGCGTGTATATCCCATCATTTTTTCAATCCCTCTCTTCTCCGTCCCTTTCCTTCTCCCTTCCTCCCTTTATTCCCTCCCTTTTTCCTTCCTCTTTCTTTTCCTTGCCTCTATCCTCCCCTTCATTTCTCCTCTCTCTCTTTCCCGTACCCCTCTGATCCCCTCCCTCTTTCTCTCTTTTCTTTGCCCCTCTCCACTAACTCGTCTATCTATTTCCCCACAACCTCCCTCTCTCCCTAATTTTCCTCCCTAACTACGCCACGCAAACTTACGTTCTCATTCTCCCTCAATTTTCTTTCCCAACCCATACTTTCCTTTCCCAACTCATTCTTCATCAGTCCCTTTCCAATCTTCGCATCCCCTCCAGATAGTCGATTCTTTCCAATTCCTGCTTTCAGTTACTCTCCCTTTTCAATGACCATAAACAAACCACAGGGGAAACATTTGATCACGTAGGAATATGCCCGAACCGAACCAGACTTTTCACATGGCCAACTAAATGTCGTATTATTAATGTCAAGGGACCCCCTCCCCCAATATCAAAATACTGACCAAGCAATGTTCCGGTCAAGGACCAACCATTGGACAAAATCATATATCATTCACGAAAAATAAGCTTATAATATTTCGACAAGCATTTTACTGAATAAAATCGTTATCCATTATTTGTGACCATCGTGATTGATGGCCAAAATAACTTGACAATCTTTCACAATTATACGAACCCTTCAGCTGAATTTCTTACATTCACGGGCAAAAACAACCTAGCCTAACCTTCCTGTCGTGCTTGACGGACAAACAGCTATAGTTCATAAGAATTCTTGTCTGTAAGCCCAAGTCGTCCGACCGGCGCTCGCAGCTTCGATCAAGCAGCCGTTCTCAATTGGTGGTTCCACCCCGTCTACGACAGCAAAATTTGGGGATCGGTCTGTTTCGAGGGGCAACCCTTTGCTTTGGAACTCACTGCCGGCGGACGTGACTAGGGCGGCATCTCCTGAACTGTTCACTAGGAACCTTAAAACATATTTATTTAACATCTCCTATTAGGGACACTTGTAAAGCGCTCTTGACTTTAGCCTTCGCTATGCGTATTGCACTATAAGAAATTGTCAGAATTAATTAATTAATTAATTCGCAGCGCTCAAAGTGAACAGATATGAAACTTTTTGCAATTCATTATTGATTTAACCTCTGCATATCTATGGTGGTGCTCCTGTTAGATGATTTTAAATCTTTGTCTGCCAGGCAGGCGTCACTTATTTTCGGGCGACAGACTTCAGTACAATCGACCAACTGAGAGAACAGCTACGGAATCAAATCTGTTCGTTACCGCCACTACAGTCTACGGCTACGTCACCAGTGATATCGATCGGTGTTAGCACTACAGCATCTCAGCCGAATTCTCAAACAGGTTACTGCTACTTTGCCTTTCATAGTAAGTAGGCCTAGAGCAAAGTCATCCAGAACATTGTAGGTTCTTGCGAACTCTAGACTCATAGGACGGTGCTGATCTCCGTTTCAAAGCCCTCAGCCAGGTGACTGGTGCAGCAGATAACATGACAAGGGCCAGTGTTAATAATAATAATAATTATGTACTTCTATAGCACCAGTTCTAATACCAAAGGGTATCAATCGATGGTACTTAAAAATCCATCCACAAAAGATTCAGGTCATTCCAGAGATCAGTCAGAGGGAGAGAGTAAGACGGACTATGGAGGAAAAGCTAATTGAAAGAGATGTGTCTTAAGTCTGGATCGGAAGATACTCAATGAATTCGAAGGTCTGACAGCCGGAGGGAGAGAGTTCCAGATTTTAGGCCCAGAAATATAAAAAGCTCTCTTACCAATTTCAGTGTTGGTTCTAGGTACATTCAACAATGAATTGTCAAACCTTGTTGAATGACGATGTTTTGGGTGATTCAACATAGACTTTAAATATTGAGGTTGGCCAGATTGCAGTGTTTAAAAAAAATGAGACCAGTTTTGAATACAATTCTCTGTTCGACCGGCAGCCAGTGTAACTTTGATGAACAGGTTTAATATGTGTTCTCATGCAATGCGTCTGTCTACTCCGCGGATCAATCCGCTAGTCAGTTGTCGCCGCCATCTGGCGATGAAAAAGGAGCAAGAATTTCGTGAATGATTGAAATTCTGATGATTTTTTAGCCTCGATATTTAAACTGTTGCACAATATTAACGTTGCTCTGAAACTATTTGTGCCGTTAAAATCCGAATATGGGTTAGACTATCACGTGCAGCAGTGCTGCAGCCTTATAGTGAAGCCTATACTACTGTACATAACACATTTGCGGACTGAAATATTCGATTCCCGTTTCATTTGTTTTTCTTGCATTTGAGCAGTACAGTAGGCTAAGTAGCCTATTCCATTCCATAGCGTGATTTAAAGTGACTTAGGAGGCATTACTGCCTGTGTGAAACCCACTTGGGGCACTAACGGGGTTTGAACAGGGCCATCTTTACCAATAGGCACTTTAGGCACTGCCTAGGGGCGAAAAATTTTATAGGGGCGAAATAAAATGGCAACGAAATTTTTTTGGCAGACTTTTTTGGAGAGCTTGTCAGGTCAGACTTTATTAGAGGTGGAAAAGGTTTTTTTGCTTGTCAGACTTAAAAACTTCTTGTCTTAAACTGTCTTAAAAAAGAGGTGGAAAACGCTTTTTTTGCTTGTCACACTCTTTTTCCTATGTGAATGGCGAAAATGAAAATCTGCCTAGGGCGTCCAAAATTCTAAAGATGGCCCAGGGTTTGAATCTCGTTCCGTCAACCTACCGCTACAGCGCGCAGCACACTCCGCCATCTTCCACCCTCAAGGCATAGATTTGAAGCATAGACTATAGACTAGAGTAGATAATGACCATAGACTATAGATACACATTCAGGGCATAGACTATAATTAGCTAGCCTGCGTCGTTCTAAGACAGTGGTTCTTAACTATGCAGGGGTACCTGTACTCCTTGGGCGTTCTTGAAGGACATTGTGGGGTACGAAGAATTATCTGGAAATAAAGCGCTTTAAAGAATTACTACAATTTACTCTGTGCACTGTACAAATACTGTGCACACGTTTGTACTAAATTAGAAATTCTAAAGAAAAATGCACTTTCTGGCATGTACGCAATCTGTGTCAGATTTATGTTGTAGTTTATAATTTTTTCAATTGATTGCTTTTGTCCTGGGATAAGGTATGCTGGTAGGGGGTGTACTTAAGGGGTGTACTTTGTTCTAGTATACTTATTTCAGGGGTACTTAATCATAGAAAGGTTAAGAGCCACTGTTCTAAGACTTCGTAAGTTTCAGTTTTCGTGGACGCATTGTAGACTGCAACGTAATAATGGACGTCTGTCTCGTGGTCGATCGGTCCGGGAGCATTTGTGACAACGATCGCGACTTCGTCTTCCAGAGGGACGAGACGTGCAACAACTGGAAATATTTGGTTCATTTCATTCGTGGCCTAGTAAACAGCTTCAACATCGGTCTGAACAACGTCCGAGTGGCTCTGGTTACCTTCTCTAGCTCGGCTGAAGTTGGGTGGGGACTGAACAAGTCAGTACAGAATAGATTCTTATAGACCTAAAGACCTATTAAGCAAATCAGTTGATTTGAGATTAGTCAAAGCGCTTTGATAAATTCACCCAACGTCGTATTAGATTTAAACTTTAGAATAACAAGTAAATGCTTCCAGCTAAATTTTAGCATTTCAGTTCACTTACATGTATTTTACCGTACGCGTAGAACTTTTAGGCCTGTACGCATTTTATTATTAAAAATACAATATGTATGATACGTATGGTCGAATCTTGATATTAAGTAGACTTATATACATTAGACACTAGGCTTATAAGTATTTGACACGATGTTCTAGAAATAGCGATTTTTAATTTTTTTCGAACTTATTATTATTATCGCATTTCCTGAACATATCATTGTCTAATTACATCTGAATGGTGAAAAATCGACATATGTTCTAAATCTTTTGCTAGCTACACGGACAAGGCCAGTCTATTGACTGCCATCAACGGTCTTGCATACATAAAAGGAGGCACAGGAGATACTACGGCTGGCCTGAATTTGGTTAACACTCTGATATTTAACGCTGGAAACGACCGGACAAATGCCGCCAAGCTGGCCATCATCTTCACCGACGGAAAACCAACCGTACCGTCCACTGTTGATGCCGCAGTACAAGCTGTTCACGCGAGCAATATTAAAACGATGTGCGTGGGCGTAACGAATTCAATTGACGAGCCGACGCTAAAGGCTCTTTCATCGCCACCAAAGGAGGTTTTCCTACCGTTCATTCAATACGACATGTTTTCGCTATCACTCTTCTTCTAGCAACCCAAATTCGCAACAAATTGCAGCGTTTGGCATTACGCATGAACGCCTGAACTAACTATTTACTCCAATCGTATACGACACTAGATTCGCTTCTTAGATCAATTCTTGTAGGCTATTTTTACATAGAACTACCAAGTGAATAAAGTTTAACTTAAGCGTGTTCCTACAGTAGTTTTGGGCGCAAGATGGCAGAGTAGGTTACGCGCTGGAGCGGCAGGCTGACAAAGCGGGTTCAAGCCCCGTTAGCACCCAGAGTGACTTTCACACAGGCAGTAATGTCTCCTAAGCCACTTTAAATCACGCTACGTTTAGTCTATGTGAGAGATTGTCAGCTTTCTCAAGTTGACACCAGAAGTAAGAACTAGTTTTTTATGAGTTTTGCTTTGGACTGACCGAATAAAGGTGTTTCATGTTTCTGTTTTTAGCTTGGAATGACTTATTTCATGGCGGCTGATTTTAGCACAATCGATGTTATAAGTAATAGTTTGCAGCAACAAGTGTGTGCTATTGGTTCTGCTACAACCTCTGGTCCAGGTACATCAAACATTCGTACCTAAAATAGGGTTCCTTTTACCTCCTATCTGTTTAACAACGCTATTTATATAAAATATGCTGATTCATATAAAATCGTGAGCTGATAAATCTGCAATATAGCCTCAATAATCGAGTCATGCTTTAATGCCGATCTGCAGTTCACAGTTTTCAGTTTTCAATGTGATCTAGACCAATAACGTCGCTCACGTTACACTATCTGTTCATAACATATAAAGTAATCGGCTGCCTGTTTAAATTATAATTATTATTATACATAGACGTAGGCTGAACTAGTCTGCTTTAGTTTATCGCTACACTAGTCCAGCATGAAGTAATTCCATGATGTGATTAAAGTTATCGGCATCACCTACTGCATAGATGTAAAAAACGTTTTTATGTTTTTATTTTTTCTTAAAAAACATGTTTTTCAAAGTTTTTAAAAGTTCCTCGTGTTTTTTTATCTTATTTCCTGCATATCAATTTATATAAATTTTCTAATCCTGATCATGGGCGCCCGCACATTGGGGCAAGAGGGGCACATGCCCCTCCCTGGAAAATGCAAATACCAATATTTCGCATTGAAATTTGAAAAACTTGCTAAAATATTAACCGTGACCATTGTGTTAAATTGTGTTTTAATCCCTCCTGGAAACATTTCTGTGGGATTTTCTAACTTGGGGGGAATCCCCCCAAAACAGGCTTAGAATAAACACTGCCTGTACACTCTCTCGTCACCATCCCTTTTTCTGTGCACCAACCATACAAGATTAATAAGCACAATATAGTTTATTCACAGTGAATTATGCACCCACAGTCCCACATGTAAAGCAACATATACATCAAAAGGTCTATATCACTCTGCAACAGTCTTAGCCTTTCTTGATTTCAAGCTTTAGGCCTTATTGCTTTTCCTCATATTCTGGTACGTTATTTATTTCTTCCATGTCTTATTTTTGACCTTTCTCTTTTTCTGAACTTCTCTAGTGCCAAAACAGAGATTTTTGATTACTTGTTTTGTCCTGGTATTGTTAGCTCCATACCTTTTGTACGTAGGCAATACTCTCCAAACTCCGCTTTTGCATCTCTCTCTCTCTCTCTTATCTGGCTTACAAAATGGCTTTGGCATGCCCAAAATTCACAGATGTAGAGCTGATTTGTAATCCCCATAACTACAAAAGAAATTGATGGGAAATTACATTACTGAATTACTGATCTGAAGCTTCAGACTACCTTATGAGGTACTGCAAACTACTAAGTGACTTTGGCAGAACCCGATCGATCAGCACGAGATCTCAATCGACGCGAATACTATCAGTTCCTCGCACAAGAACCAAAATCGGTGATCGCTCCTTTCGAGAAAATGGCCCAGTACTCTGGATCTCGTTTCCTCCATATCTTAGAGACGAAAATCTTTCCCGCATCTCTGAAAACTTATTTGTTTAGTACACGAGCCGAGGCGCATTAGGTTTAATTATGCGCCTAGAAATGATGACGATGATGGTTACATCACTTTAAGTAATTATTACACCATCATTAGTAATAAACAAATAAGTACTGTTCGGTGAATGAATAAAGTGCTATAGGGGCCTACCACCAGAGTGCATACAAGATTTTAGACAAGGGTTAGGCTACAACTTTCAAGGGTGATGACTGAAGCATTCAAACTGCAACAGTTAATGTAAGAGTTGAAAATGACACATTCCGATTGGCCTGAAGAAACAAGAATGGTAATCCAAGGAGATGACAATGGTAGAGTGGTCGCCAATGGAAACCTTAACTGCTCCGTTACAGCAAATCCTCCGGTCACCTACCAATGGACAAGCGAAGAAACTCGCCTCTTGCGGATAGGATCTACTGTAGCAGTAACACACAATGGCACCTATACGTGTACCGCATACAACACCATAAGAGGGAAAACATATAACGCTTCCAAATCAATCAATGTAACAATAACTATAATCGGTGAGTGAAGTCACTTTTTCCACTCTCCGGTGCTTTAGTCATTTATCAGTAGAATCTTAAATAAACATTATCCATCAGCGTTCATAATTTCTCATATGTCTTATAAAATCAATTTAATACGATTCTTTTCTAAAAGACAAATTACACTGGTTGCGCATTCCGGAGCGTATTGCCTTTAAGAGGTGCATGCTAAGTATTGCTAACGTTCCGGGCCTTGCACGATCCGTATTTCCAGGACTATTTGGTAGCCCTGATTTTCCGACTTCCGTCTGCTAACAGGCGTCTTCAACTCAGATAGATCTGGACAAGACGTCAAGTTGGTCGCTCCTCCTCCTTCAAGCAAACTGTTGTTGCTTTGCTTTGCAGACTTTGATTAAAGCCGAGATGGGTTAGCAAATCCAAAAGAAAAGCCGGGTATGCGAGGAAGTCGCTGTTTAGCAGGGGACAGTCCTTGTTTTTCGTGGAATAAAATTTCACTATTTCTTGCCTATGCCAACGGCCGCCTTCGCATAGATTTTAAAATACATGTGCTCGGCCGCACAAGTTGTTACTCACGGCCGCATGCGGCCGTACGGCTGCAGGTTGCGCATCGCTGGCGTAGGACATGCTTGAAATACAATCTAGAGTGTAACTGGCAGTTTTGGGTAGGCCTAGTAACAAATTACAAGTAACAAAATTACTATAACAAATTACTTTTTTGAGTGACAAAAAAACGATAATTGTTACAAATTAAATCTTGTAATAAAGTGACAGTAATAATAATAATAATAATAATAATTATGCACTTCTATAGCACCATTTCTAATACTCAAGGGTATCAATCGATGGTACTTCAAATCCATCCGCAAAAGACCAGGCCATTCCAGAGATCAGTCAGAGGGAAACAGCAAGACAGACTATGGAGGAAATGCTAGTTGGAAGAGATGTGTTTTTAGCCTAGATCTGAAAATGCTCAGTTTATTGGAAGATCTGACAACCAGAGGGAGAGAGTTCCAGATTTTTGGCCCAGAAATAGAAAAAGCTCTCTTACCAATTTCAGTGTTTGTTCTAGGTACATTTAACAATGAATCAGCAAATCTTGTTGAATGATAATGTTTTGGATGGTTTATCATAGATTTTAAATATTGAGGTTGGCCAGACTGCAAAATTTTAAAAACAAGGACACCAGTCTTAAAAACAATTCTTTGTTTTACTGGCAGCCAGTGTAACTTTTGAAGGACAGGTCTAATGTGATCATGCTTGCGAGTTTTTGTAATGGCCCGAGCCACAGAATTCTGAATCCTTTGGAGTTTTTGTATATTAGATTTGGCCATACCATTGTAAAGAGAATTGCAATAATCAAGCCTACTGCTGACAAGGGCATTGGCAAGAGGAATCAGAGCAGGTTTCGGCACAAGATCACGAATTCGTCGAATGTCTCTGATTTGAAAATGAGCAGCTCTGCTAACCTTATTTATGTGTTCATTAAAAGACAGGTTTTTGTCAAATATTACACCTAGGTTGCGGACAGACTGGCTTTGATTAACTGAAATGTTGTCAAATTTAAATGAATGCATGTCCTCAAATTTACTTAAATTAAAAGATGTACCAAGAAGTAAAAACTCGGTTTTTGAAGGGTTTAATGCAAGCTTATTACTAAACATCCAAGACTGAACATTTTTCAGACAAATGGATAAATTTTCTAGTGATAGTAATAGTTACTTCTATGAAGTAACAGTAACAGGTTTTGTACTAATTAGCTTAATATTACTTGTTGAAGTTGTTGTCTATATTGGTAATGTTAATGTAATGTAATGTTAATGTATATTGGTAATATTGTCATCATTATTTCATATTAACATTGGAATATGATAATTTCAATTAATTTGATCAATATCATACATGACATCTAATTTAATATTGGAAATACAGTTCCAATAGTCATCTGTATAAACCGTGTAAATTGTTTCTTAGTATCAATTGATAACGATCATATCTGTTGTAACAGCAGAGTAATTTTCATACTTAGGCCTATATGGCTGTAACAGTAGCAGTGACATGTTATATTTGAAATTTTGTAACAAGTAACAGTAACAAATTACATTTTAGACCATGTAACAAGTAACAGTAACTAATTACTTCGCAACAGTAACATAACCAACACTGGTAACTAGTAACATCCATTTTCTTAAGCAATTCGATCTTGTCAATGAATGATGTAGACCTGTGCGCCGCCGACGCCGCGCCGCCGCCGCCGACGTTTTCATGACGCCGCCGCCGCCGGTAATATAGGATCGGCGCGCCGCCGCCGCCGCCGCCGAGAGAACATCGGCGTGACGCCGGCGTCCCCTTGGTGAAATTATTTTTTCAAGTAACCAGAGTAGGCCAACACTGTTGTAATACGTGGAAAAACTGTCTTCACGATACAGTATAGTCAACATGTGCTAGCTAATTCAAAGCACAATTCAAAGCACACGTTACTTATTTACTTCGCTTCATTCGTCTATCGAATGACGTCCTGTATTGTTTACATTCTGCAAAATGGCCACGGCAAAGAAAAGCGTTTTCGATGATAATTACGCGAAGACCTAAAATGATGCTACATGTAAAGTGATGCTAAAATTAACTGTGCACAGTTAACTAAACGAGCAGTGAACCTATGCATCATAACTGAGAGCGTTTGTTGCTTAAATCCTCTTAGTTTAGTTTAAAATTAATCTTCTTAGTCTGATGTCGGCAGTGCTTTGTTTTCTTAGTTGGCACATACACTTTTTAAAAGTTTTCATTTATGGTCAATTTGGGATATATAATGAAGCAATATAATTTGATAAACAGAACCGTAGCTAGGGGCGGGGCAAGCTGCGCCGGGCGCCGTCTTAGTGGAAGGGGGCACATTTTGGACACTATTTTTAAGTTTTTATACCACCACTATCCACTTTTTACGGCGAAAAATACAGAAAATACAGATAAGTTAAAAAGGTCATCACCGGTTTTGGGGCGGCTAGAGGCTATAGAGTGCTATGTCGTGAAAGCTCAAATAGGTATAAAAAGGTCATCACTGGAATTTATGGGCTCAAAATTTGTACCTTGCCCCGAGCGCCGAATACACTAGCTACGGCTCTGTTGATAAACTGTTTCTTAAACTGTATACTTTTATTTTTACTAGTATCATAAGTTTGTAACATTGTTTTCAAATTAACCGGGTGACAAAAAACCACGAGGATTGAACAAAAACGACGATGTCATATGGTGTCCTTTGTAGTCACACGTATTGTACTGTATTAACCGTTTGTACGCCGCCGACGCCGCCGACGCCGCCAATAAAGTCCACGCCGCCGCCGCCGATAAAATTGGTTCGGCGCGCCGCCGCCGCCGGTGATAAAGCGGTCACACGCCGCCGCCGACCCTCAGAGCGTCGGCGCACAGGTCTAGAATGATGCACTTATATGCTGATCAGTGTTCAGAGGTCCTAATATTACCATTATTAGTACCATTATTACTTTACCATTATTGCTCCTTTTTAAAATTATCACTCTGTCGGCCATGGAATACTTATTTTCAAAAACTTTTGAGATGAAAATTGTCTAGAAACAGAGCCAGTATTATACATTTATATTTGATTATTGAAAGTTAAATTCTTAACAACTATTAAATAATTATCTTTTGACTGTTAAGTGGTTATATTGTACATCGATTTATTTTCACAGACAGTCAGACGAATGAATCTGAAGATAAGTCGTTGATCGCTGCCGTTGTGCTCGGAATTGCTGTTCTTCTGCTTCTCGTCGTGGCCATCGTCGAGTTTGTCTTGCTTCGCAAAAAGAAAAATTCTGCTACAAGTAAATTTTCAGCTTCTGAAAATGATGTATAACGATAAATCAATATAACGAAACGCATATATTGTTATTAAATATGCGTCATTAATGCTTCCCGTATAGTGTTTTTCTGGTTTTTGGCTGTATATTTTATGTGAAATGGTTTCGGCCTAATTTGCTATATATTTCTCACTGCGCCGGTGTCGTATAAATTTATTTACCCCATAAAATTATTTCCTGGTCAAATTTTGATTGGTCGGCAGATAGCCTGCCAACCAAAATTAGAACCGCCCTTCCATAGCAACAACTACGATAATTTTATTTCGTCATTGGAAATTCTTTGCAGGCAACCAATGGCAATCCTTGAAGCAATTATATGGGCAGAGCTATAAGGCATAGCACGTGTGACGTCACAGGTTTGGCTGGTCACGCGATTTTGCTGTTATTTCTCCACTAATTGTAGGCTATATAGTTATGTGTAGGAAATAAATTTATTACCGGCTATAATTTGATTTCCCCACCAATAGTAGGATATAGAGTTATGTGTCGATAGGTAGCAAATAAATGTATTACCCATAGGATATGATTTCATTTCCAACCAATGCTATCCACAGGTATAAATAGATAGGAAATAAATTTATTACCTGCTATTATTTTATTTCCCCACCAACAGTAGGCTATATAGTTATATGTAGAAAATAAATGAATTACCTGCCACCAAATGTATGCTATATCGCTATTTGTAGATATTATTTTGAAAAGAGGAAATAAATTTATACAGAAATAAATTTATACGTATGCCGAATAATTTTATTTCCCTAGCAACCGCAGGATCCGCCCAGGAAGTAATTGTATTGGGTAAATAAATTTATAGGACACCAGCGTTGATTTTGCAAGTGGGCTTGACGCCCTTTCAGATGCCGTATTATAAATATAAATGTCAAATCGTAATCCAAAGAAATTGAAATATAAGAAACCTTGGATGACACCTGCTCTCTATAAATCATGGGATACTAAAGCTAAATTATATTTAAAAAATATTAAAAATCCTACCTTTGAAAATAAAATCAAATTAAATAAATGTAGCAATAAATTTAAAGCGATAAGAAAATTTGCTGAAAGAACATATTATGCACATAAATTTATAAATTACTCAAATAATAATACTGAAATATGGAAATTAATTAATAAATAAAAGTATTACTAGAGAAAGTCAAATAAATTTATCTAACATAAATAATTATATTAATGATTCTCTAACTACAGATGAACTTTTTAATAATTACTTTGTAAATATAGGAGCAAATTTAAACAAGAAAATACCTAATATTAATCTAATGGATAATGTAAACAATATGTCTGGTCTACCTTAATTGATAACCCTGCCAACAACTCTTTTACTTTATATCCCACCACTCCACATGAAGCTAATGACATAATTAAAAACTTGAAATCTAAAAACATAACGGGCTATGATGACAGTAATCAAAATATTGTTATCAAAAGTGCACCATTTATTTCTCAAATTTTATGTGAAATTGTTAAAACTTCCTTTAAAAAATTGCCAAAGTAATCCCTTTATATAAAAATGGAGACACATCTAATATGACTAACTACAGGCCTATATCTATATTGCCTATTTTATCTTAAGTCCTTGAAAAGGCGATGTTCAATAGATTACTTAATTATCTTAATAAATATAACATGCTTTCTCCTGATCAATTTGGTTCAGACCTAATCATGCAACTTATATGCCAATACTTAAACTTACAGATATTATAACTGAAAATTTTGAATCAAATAAATATACAATTGGTACTTTTTTACTTAGCCAAGGCTTTTGATGTAATTGATCATAACATATTATTATCAAAATTAGATTACTATGGAGTTAGAGGTATATTTCACCGTTGGTTCTCTAACTATCTTTCGAATCGTCAACAATTCACTTATGTCAACTCCTTAAAGTCTACTTGTTTAAATATTAATTTTGGTGTACCTCAAGGATCAATACTAGAACCTCTTTTATGTATTATTTTGTTATTAATGATTTGCCTAATGTTTCCTCTCTGTTTAAATATTTACTCTTTGCAGATGATACCAATGTTTAGCCAGCCACACCAACCTACATGAATTAGTAACTCTGATAAATAATGAGCTATCTAAAATAAATGAATGGTTTCTAGTTAACAAATTATCCCTTAATATTGATAAAACCAATTACATTATCTTTCACTCTAATCGTAAGACACTTCCTATCAATATCCCTAAAATTAAAATTAACAACATGGAATTAAATCAAAAAAACTCTACTAAATTTCTTGGTGTAACAATAGATCAGAATCTTAATTGGAAAGAACATACATCTACTAGAGCACTTAAGATATCTAAGAATTTAAATATTATAATACATATTTTAAAACTAATTAATAAAAATGCACTACTTAAACTTTATCATTCTATGATTCATCCTTACCTAACTTACTGCAATATTGTATAGAGTTATAATTATAAAACCATTACTAATAAACTTCAGATTCTGCAAAATAAAGCTATTAAACTAACTAGAAATTACATTGGATTTATTGAAACAAATGAATTATATTAAAATCTTAATATACTTAATCTTTCTACTTTCTAGTATACACACATACCAAACAGCAATATTTATGTTTAAATATATTAATAATCTATTACCAATTCACTTTTACAAACCCGAATACTTTTTAATAATAAATAAATTACACTCTTTTAATATCAGAAGTCAAAACAAATTTGCTATCCTTCATGCTCGTACTAATATGAGATTATTTTCTATTAAATGTTTTGGTACTCGTATTTGGAATGGTCTCCCTGAATGTATAACCAATTCATCTAATTTATATTTTTTCAAAATCAGCTTAAAAAATTACATCCTATTTAATTGATACTAATATTGATATTAATTGTATGATATTTATAAGATTTTCTGTTAACTTGATGTCATAATGTTTATACCTACTGCCATTTTCCATTCATATTAACTTACCTTATTTATAGATACCTATCAACGGGAACTGTGTTCTCTTTTGGTATCTACAGTTTTTCCAACTTGAATCAATAATTCTCTTTGCTCTATTTTTCTGCGCTCTAATGAATGTTCAATGTGAGCAATTGATGTACTTAAGTATGTAACTGGTATGATGTTCTGTTGGAATAAACCAACTGTTCAATCTTTCTTGAAATAAAATAACTACTTCAACTACTTCAAAAATCGATAATAACATTATTTCTGTGCATTTTATTCAGGAGCTTTTGAGTGATATTCGTTTATTAGTATCAAATCGAAATTAGAGGAACAATCAAAGTTTACAATATTCAAACAATAGCAAAAACACAAATCACTGTGTATATAATTGCTGAATCAATATTAGTAGAGAATTAGATTTTTTTTCAAAAAATCTGCCTTCCAACATAAATAATCTTATTATTAGATAGCTACTAAAAAGATTATAATTCACAAAATAAAGAATTGTAAGTGAGGAGCAACTCAGAAGTGAACAAGTTGCCCAAGGTCGATAGTAGTGGCCAGGGTCAGATTCGAACAGGGCTATTTTTACACTCCCCTAACACCCCAACAACCCCCCCAATTTGAGGTCAACACCCACAAATTTGGTAATGTGACAATGTTATGCATATAAAATGCATACTAATTAGCTTCGGACACCCACTCCTCATTTGCGGTCGACACCCCCCAAATTCACAATTCTAGAAATATCCGTGGATTCGAAACATCTACTCTCCGTTGAAGTGAGAAGAATTTTACCGCCACTTCACCGCGACCACTTATATTATAAAACCATCGTTCACTGTTGATATTTCTTTTGCAGGGGATGTTAATTACGACTACATCGATGCTGTGATAAGAACCGGCGCAGATCCAGCGAAAGACCAAGACTATGAGTTGACTCAACGAAAAAGAAGCCCAGATGTCGATCAAGGAGGAGCAGTAGCAACTTCAGGCCACAAAGATGTCCCTCCAATCCCTCCTATGTACGACAGGATCACAAGCCAAACCTATGATACCGAAATACATGCAGAAGGCAAGAACCAGTCTAACGTACAAACCTACGATACCGAAATACCTACAGAAGACAGGAGGAGCCAGCCATACACACAAACCTGCGATACTGAAATACCGTTACATAAAGAAGACAAGAGCCAGACATACTTAGCTCTTTATGAATGAGGATATAATTTGTGGAAAATGTAAAATATGAAGTCGCAAGTCTAACATGAGATATTGTTCGAAAATGGTCGTTAATGATCAGCTCTCTATTAAAACTACATTATTGTGCAATTTAATGAAGACAATCGAATAATATTGTATTGCAAATCTCGCTGTAAAAATAATTTAATGTTCCACATTTGAATGGGCCAACTTTTGATCTGTGGGTTTTCCCAAACGTGTGACTTCACGAAACAATTATAGGATTTAGTAATGAAAATGTCTAATTAACCTAGACGATTGGAGCACATTCCTAACAAGCTAGTAGGTTTTAAGTTTTGTAACAATGCATAAATTCTTCTATATAAGTCGCAAATCTGTGTTAAAGAAAAATACTGCATATTGCACATATTGATGATGCTGATCCATTTTGAAACACCGACACCTTCTGAACTTTCGGGATATCCAGATTGCGCAGACAGCCTTTTTCATGTTTAAAATAAAAATATGCTTCTTTCTGTCCACTCTCAGACACATTTTAGCCTCTGTTCTGATATCCACTCACATTTCACTCGTAGTACAATAGACAACTTCTTCGTTAATACAAAAACACTGGTCCGTAGGAAGTGGGGGGTACACTGCACCCCCTGGACGATAAGGCTTTTTGGATGTTCTTTTAATTTTTTTCTTGTGAGGAGTTTTAAAAAGAAGTCAAAGAAGGGCGATGACCTTTTTTGCTCGTCAGGGCTTTTAAGAGAGGATAAAAAGGAAGGTGACGACCTTTTTTGCTTGTCAGAACTTTTATCTTGAGAAATGCACCTCCTGCTGAAAATTCGCTCGGACGTGTCTGTAGAAACACGTCATTATATGATAAATATGTTAGATTTTCTGGTCCCAAAATTTTGATTGCATTATCAAATGACATTAAGCAAATTAGATCCCTAGATAAATTTAAAGCAACTATCTCTGATTCGTTGACCTCCAAATCTGTGTCAGCTATCTCATAATTTAATATTGTATCTGCACTCTGCACTATAGATTAAAATTTGCGCTTTGCAACATATATTATAATTTATCAGTTAAAATTTTTCAGATTTGCACAATCTTAATAGTGCGATAGTTCTATTCACTATAATATTATTACTTGGTATTCTAATCTGAAATCACTGATATGAATGTATTTTAGTTTTCTCTTTGGATATTGATTGTTCTTGCATTTACTTGCTAGTTTCAATACTATCCATGCATTTAAATGGTTGAATTGATTGTTTCCAGTTTGTAATTTGCTTTTGATACTAAATAAAATCATTTGCTATATATTGCAATGCAATCTACAGTGTAATAGTCAGAATTGAGCTAATTAGTTAGTTATAGGCTGATTTACATAGCGCTATTGTCTTAACGGTCTGGAGTCAAGGGTGCTTTACATTGCATTAAAGGAGTGTCCGAACAAGTGTGTTTTTAGTCTCTTAGTGAATGTTTCCAAGTTGGTAGCGTTGGTGACACTGTCTGGTAACGCGTTCCAGAGAGCCGGGTTCCCTCGAGTAACAGAACGTTTCCCCAGTTTGGCTGTTCTCGAGGGAGGAGGCGCCGTCAGTCGAGCCCGATTGGAGGAGCGGAGCCGCAAGCGACCTTCTGTGGATGGAGGCTTACGAAGAAGCACCGATAGTTAGTCTGGGCAGAACGGGTCGTAGAGAGCTCTGAACGTGAACCAGCACCTCTTGTAGATAATTACCCGTTCCGGAATGCGGAGCCAGTGTAATCTGTCCTGAAGTTGGGGAGTGACGTGCTCACCCCACCTGGTCTGAAAGCGTTCAGCACCATCTGCAGACGATTGTGCTGGCAGTCTGGCGTTCCGAGGAGTATACTATTACAGTAGCCTATTTTCGTGAGCACCAATGCCCGCACAAGCTGGGTCGCGACAGACACAGGTAGGTGTCTTCTAATCGCTCTAATCCGCCGAAGCTGGTAGAAGGAATTGCGAGCGACGATGCCGATATGGTTACGTAGTGACAGCGACTCATCTAATAGTACTCCGAGAAGACGGACCTCAGTCGACGGGACAATAGGGATCTGATCGATGACGATGGCTAATTAGATGCGTCTTCCTTGCGGTGGTAATCCAGAGAACTTCCGTCTTGGCTGGGTTGAGAGCCAGACGATTTGCCTCAGTCCAGAGTTTGATTTTGGCTATGCACGCTGTGACGCGGTCACGTAGTTGTTCCGTGTCTGTGGCAGAGCAAGAGGCGAGGATCTGTACATCATCTGCGTAAGCATGAGGGGCTAGCCCGCACTCCTCGACAATCCGTCCAATGTCTACGACATACAGAATAAACAGGAGCGGGCCTAGCACAGACCCCTGCGGCACGCCACTGAGAACAGGACGCGCTGAGGACATCTTCCCTTTCCGGTTCTAAGGCGATTGACCATAGGACGTTTGACCACTAGAAGATTGACCACAGCGAACGTTTGACCACTGGACGATTGACCATAGGACGATTGACTACTGGACGATTGACCACAGCGAACGTTTGACCACTGGACGATTGACCATAGCGGACGTTTGACCACTGGACGATTGACCACAGCTGACTTTTGACCACTGGTCTGGGTACGGATGTGGTCGATCCATCTTTTCCTGGGACGACCAGCACAGCGCTTCCATGATCGGTCAGGTGGACGACCGATGGATAGGTCGACGTGGCAGCGGAAGGCTTGATGAACAGGAACTGTCTCTCCAAGACGGGCTGCATAACCGAAAATGGCAAGGCGGCGCCTACTAATCAGTTCATTGAGTGATGGTAATCCAGTCTGCGAGGATATCTCCGCATTGTTGATGAAGTCATACCAGCGTACGCCAAGGATCTGACGTTGGCACCTCATATGGAAGGCTTCCAACTTCCTTACTTCCGAGGCGAGTAAGGTCCAGGTCTCGGCCTCGTAAAGTAGGACAGACAGAACAAGTGTCTGGTACAGACGGAGCTTGATGGCCAGAGAGAGACGTCTGTCCTGCCAGATATTATGCAGAGAGAACATGGCAGTAGAGGCTGGGTGATGCGTCTGGTCAGATCTTGATGACAGTGTCCATTGTAGGACTGCACGCTACCAAGGTATGTGAAACTGTCTACTGACTCAACACACTCCCCATCAACCACGATTGAGGGGGGGTTGTGAACCACATTCTAAGTTCTGTAGCTTGGTTTTAGTCTAGGAAACCTTCATACCAAGAGGAACAGAAGCATGGCTGAAACCATAGATGTAAAAAACATAAATTTTAAAATAAAAAACATGAAAAAAACATGTTTTTTATAATAAAATAAAAAACATTAAAAAACATTGGCTTAAAAAACATTGGCCTCGTTTACAGACCTTTATTGACCATCCATCCATGCATTACATTCGACACATATTAATGAAGTAATTCGGTTGAACGATCCAGAACTCAGTCAGTCGTTGCACAAATGAAATATGATTTTTAAAAGTATCCAATACTACTGTATTGTGAGGTGTAGAACACTTGAACATCTAGAAGCCCTGATAGGCGTTATAGAACCTTTGACCCTCGGACCTCGAGAACATTCTCACGAGCGACTTAACGAAAGCTGAAACACCTTCGACCCACGAAGTGACCGAGTCAGAGATGGCTTCTATCAGATGACCGCCCCAACATTCCGAACGATAACCCTAACCCTAACCCTTCCTCAGTGCAGCCGATGATACCTGCTGTCGAACATTAATTATTTCCGCATGAAGAATTCCTTGGATTCTGCGAACGAATAAATAGTCGGTTTTGGAGTTGCCGGGAGAGGGGGGTTGAAATCTCACCCCAGCTCAAATTCCACAACTCCAACATTGGAAATAATGAACCAGCGAACCAAATCCAAGCATAATAATTAAAACGTATTCCTTCAGAAATTGATATGCAGGCAATAAGATACAGAAAATAAAAAACATAAGGAACTTAAAAAATTAAAAAACATGTTTTTTAAGAAAAAATAAAAAACATAAAAAACGTTTTTTACATCTATGGCTGAAACTAGACAGGCATTCAGAGGCATTGGTAGCAGAAGGTAGAAACAGAGTTGTATCGTCTGCGTAGACCAGGTTGATAGTTTCCATTTAATTGTAATATTTGCCATCACTAAGCTATGGTCAGAATCGATGTCTGCGCCTTGAAATGATCTGCACTGTTGTATTGATGTGGTCCATCGTTTGGAAAATAATATCATGAATCTCATGTTTCTAGTACTTCCATCACTAGATCTCCAAGTCCATTATATGCAGTCCTTCAGCTGGAATCTTGTGTTGCAGTTCATGTTCCAAAGCAAATTTTCAGTAATTTCTCTACTCTTTCGTTTCTGTATCCATGTCCATATCTTCCCATCACTCTTTCGCAGCCAGATGTATCTGTGCCTATCTTTGCATTCCAGTCTCCGGTAGCGATCAGGACATCCCTCTTTAAAATGCATTCTATTGTGCAGAAGCGGTAAATTTCTCCCTCTGTGCTTTCTGCAGTTGCAGCATAGACTTAAACAACCGAGAAAGTCCGAGATGTTGAATGGTTTTGCTTCAAATCAATGCATGCCACCTGATTCTAAGGGCTTGTAACTCAACAAAGCTTGTCTGGCTCTTTTGCTATGTAGGAATCCAAATCTTGCCTCATGTTTCTCTTCATTTCCAGACAATGTATGTAACTTCGCCGCCTCCCATTTCTCCAGGTTTTGCCAATCGCATCTCTGCTAATCCCAATGTTACATCTTTATCTTTGAATCTCTGCAGTGGCGTAGTGAGGGGGCAGAGGGGCGAAGCGCCCCAGGCGGCACTTGCCCTAGGGGCATGCTTGAATGGAAGCCCCTGTTCGATTCACTGTTTGCACGACCTAACATCTACACTGTACACCTATAGATAAGTTTGACCCAAACACTGGTAATAACACGATGCATTTACTGCGTCAACTGAATTTAATGGAACGTACGTCAACACGTTAAGACGTCCTTTTATGTTTGTGTAGTAGGCAATTGGCTATCAGGCAATTGACCTTCAGTGTATATACAGGCTCATATAATATATATATATATATATATATATATATATATATATATATATATATATAGGACCAGTCATAGTTTTGCAGTCATCTAAGAAGACTAAACCTTGATCTTTTGCTTTAGAATTATGGTGTTAACCTCGAAAGATAAATCACAATACAGCTACACTTTTATGATTGTGATCGCAGTAATAAAGTTTTATGTCTTCATGTTAACAACAATTGGAATGGACTAAATGGATATTTATAGCTTGTAAATATGTGAATGAGTATCGCAAATTCAATCGTAAAATTGTCTGCTGCCTGCCTGCATCGTTTGAATTAACACGGAGCTCGCACTTTGTTTGCATAACGAGTACATTCATCGCTTTTACACTATAAACCACGTTTTGTGGAACCGTTTGGACACTATAAACCACGTTTCATGGAACCGCTTATGTGTCACGCCACGCCGCTGGCATGGGTGGTGGCAATATCAATCCGACGGTTGAAAACCATGATTGTCGTGGTTTTAAAAATGTCTTTTACTGTAGTTCTCATCGGTAATATTGATAAGTTGGCGATTACTTCTGGATATGTTACGAGTGAGACTGAAACATTGGCGAACAAGGATTTGGAAGAACCGACGCTGTCATCTTATTTCCTTCTTCAAGTGCCATGTGTTGCTACGTCCAGCGACCATGGATTTCCACTCTTCTCTGTTTCTGGCTTTTCTTATTAGTTCGATGTTGTCTTTAGTTCGTGCTGCTTCTATTCCGTTTTCTTTGGTTATCCATCTTTTCTTTGGCAATACGTGACAGTGGGTTACTAATACCTTCTATCGGTTTCTATAAGTTGTTCTCCTTCGCAGTTCTGGGGCCATTAGAAATGTTGCACCCACGCCCCTATATGTCTTTGTACAGAGCCTCGCTGATTTCAATAATTACTCTATAAAGCCTCTGTATAGTACTGAGTAATGCTGCAGCCTATACCCAGGACTGTGAGCTCAAACTGCTTTCTGAATTTGTTGATTACTTCTGCTCTATTAGTCTAATAACCATATTTTAAAGAGAAACCAGACTACTATTAATTTGAATAATTTTAACTTTCGTAACTTTCGGCACGAACATTAAAAGTGACACCTTGCTTCAAAATTCTGAAAAGAGAAAAGCAATCATGAAAATTACTTGATATTTATGTATTTCAGTTTCTTTTTACATGTTTGTCTCTTTATTGTTTTTTGCTATCTCACCTCATGTTATTATTATTGACAATATTTAATGATTTTATCAACTGCCCCTTGTTCTTTGAATTTTTTCTGTAATAAAGTTTAATGGCTGCATGTTTTTGACGATGGTCTAGTACAAATTATGGACCTTATTTCACCAAAGGACCACACACCTGCGGTGACATAGGAGTTCACTTGTTGAATAATAAGAATTATAAGTCACGGAGGCATTATGATTTTACGGATGCTTATGTGGGTTAGAGACTATAAAAGGTTGGGAACCACTGGTTTATAGCAGGGACGTCAGTTGAGGGGGCAGGGGCATTTTCCCCCTGACTTTTAGGGATTATTTGTTTTTTCGCTAATGTTTGTGTTATTTAGTTTTAACATGCCAATTGGCTGGCTAAATAGGTAAATAAACGCAAAGCAAAAAAGGTCAGCAGCCCCTAAAGGAGTGCTTGATGTCGAGTAATCTGAAGTAACTAATCGTAAAACAAATGACTGAATGACTGACAAGCAAAAAAAGGTCGTCAACGTTTTCGCAAACTTTTCAGGTCGAAAGTGTCTAGCCCCTGAAAAACAGTGAAATGACGTCTCTGGTCTATAGTAAGCATGATCAAGGGAAATGTAAGCTAGCGCTGAATATTATCGATCAATTAAATCTCTACAGAAAGAGATGCCTAAAGTTTTAAAGTCGAACTAACTTTAAAATTCCAAAGTGTAGGCTTATCCACGCCTATATATGTGGTCTTTTTGACAGGCAAAATAAGTTCCATGGCGATTTTGTTCGAATTTCTTGTTCAAAAAATAATTCTTGCGATCGTTGCCTTTTGCTTCGTGGACCATGGGGCCCCAGTCGTTAAAATGTGGTCAGAAATTCAGAAATTGTATTATTATTTATTATTATTATTATTATTATTATTATTATTATTATTATTATTATTATTATTACAAAGAAATATTCTATCATGGATTGAACCTTTCGATATTGTCCTCGGATTGGATCCAACGGAGTTCACCCAAAGGACCACACGTGAGGTGACATGCATCAATGAATAGTTATCCACGCGCCATTTAAATTAGAGGAGCGATTAACGAGTTACACGATTACTTTGTTTTAAACATAAAGGACAAAATGCCTTTGCTGGTTCAATTCAGTTTGTTGATCGTTTTCAAGTTGATTTATACTATCTTCCATCTATCATTCTTGCGTCAGACTTTTAGATTCTTTGAACATAGTAAGCCTTAATAATTATAACATGCAGCATAATAACTGGAAAAAAATAAACCCCCAAATAATGGCCCTTGTTTTACATGTAGGTGAAACTGTATATACAAATATATTCTTATATCGGAGTAACCGACAAATGCCTGCTATCCTCTAGAATAGCAGGCATTTGGCATTGAACTGCTGTGGACAAACTTTATTACCCTTACTATCGTGGCTGTAGGGGCAGTATAAAGGTTGTATGCCTTCAACTCAACATCAAATTTCCGTTTGAGTATGCAGTATAAAGGTAAACGTATTTGCAGTATAAAGGTTTTATGCCTTCAACTTAACATCAAATTTCCATTTGATGTTGAGTTGTAGGCATAAGCCTTTATACTGCCCCTACAGCCACGAATGAAGCGTAACGCAGTAGCAGTAAACGTAAACTGAATCAAAAGTGTATGCAGTGGTTCTCAAGCCGTGGGCCGCGGCCCAAATGTGGGCTGCAAGAGGAAACCTTGTGGGTTACGCTGAAGTCTCAGAGACAAAAGATACATGACTGTAATAAATCAAATAAAAATAATCCAAATTTTTATGTATTTTATTAGTTAATCAATTATAGTTGATTGGCATAGCCACAGGAGGGTCCGAACCCACGTATTCTGGGATCAGTCGTGAGATTTGGACATAGGTCTTTGAGAAATTATTCGGGGAGAGGTAGGTATGATGGAGTTGAATGACAAGAACTCCTTGCTGGGGGATGCAATTAATTTCTAGGAAGATCCTGAAAATTGTCAAAGGAATTATATGCAAACGGTTTAGAGGAAATCTGTAGATTTGATTTATAAAATATAATGTTCGAAATTGACAATTTACAGCACAAAAGCCATTTTAGACTGGTTGCACAAAGTCATTGTGCAATATCGAGTTTTCTATTGCTAGAAGTGAATTCGAAATTGTCGATGACATTGTCTATGGATATGTCCATATATTTGAGGATATAGGCTAATAATAATAGAAGGCTAATCCGTTTAGACGATCATCTTCCATTGAAGACGCATTTTTGGTGGGCCGGTGGGGGGATGCATCCTCAGTCATCCCCAACGTGGAACCGCCCCTGTAGGCGTGCTGCTGTATTGTGTATAGCGCTGACTGGACAAGCGAGGACACATTTCTATCTGCATAACCAGCACGTCCTTTGATTTTCTTAGCGTCCGTTGGACAATGTAAACCACGTTTTATGAAAACGTGTATGCATGAATAAGTTGGCGTGCTTGCTAGGAATATGAATGCGACTTTTGAAAATCATGGTTATCGTGGTTTCGAAAGTGTCTTACTCTAACTAAATGCCATTGGCAGCGTGGTTTGGCGGCGCCCGGGGAGAAACTGGTAGGCCTATATATATGCGCCGCTCAACTTTAGAAAAATCTGTCGAGCAAAGAAAGGTCGTCAGCTATTTTGTATAATTACTTTAATTATTTAATGTGTATTATTTTTATTATTATTTTTTATTTGCACACCAAATAAATTTTCAGTAATTTTGCGACCCCAAAAATTTTGCGCCCGAGGTGGCCGTCCCTGCTCAATGGTAATATTGATAATTCGGAGATTACTTTTATTAGCTACGAGCTAGACTGGGACATGGGCGAACAAGGATTTGGAAGAACTATTGCTGTACTTGCTGTTTTTGGTAAGTATAACCTTAAACCTTAGTGCCGAATAGCTGCATTATTAAACATTCTTTCTCAATCGGGTTTCGCGTAGCCATGCAGTAGGCCCTAGTTAGGGTTTAGTGAGAGTAAATATATTCACACGTTAGTTTATCTTCAGAAAGTTTTCAAGATGTTTGTCAGTGTCAGCTTTAAATGTTCTAAAACATTTCTGCGCAAAAGAGAGAAATTTCGGGAGTGCACAGATGTTTGAATTTGGTCTACATATTTTAATTGACCACTTTGCCTTTTCGCATATCTGAATTCCTAGTGATTTAGAGGCTATTTAAAAGATTATGCATCTGAAATAATAGTAATACGTAAGAAAAGCAGATATCCGTTACATCAACAAATACAGTAAGACCGATATATTAAAATAAATACTTTAAGAAAACTTGTGGCGAAGGATGTAATTGTGGTTACCAGTTTTAAGATTAGGCCTATGGAGTTTATTTTAGGCTGCATCAAAGTCTGTCTGAGTCAGATATGTGAAAGCGCCGGCTACAAGGTAATTAATGATCCTCGAAGAAGCACAAAAGCCACAATCCGTACTTCGGTCTATTTAGCGAGGTGTGATGCAAACATATCCGAAGGTAAGAATTGGTTCTGTTCTTTTGTTCTGAAATGTAAAAGGTCAAGCCTAGGCCAGAAGCCAACGGTCGACAGAGAGTGGGTCAGGTTCACATACATTTGACCCTCTTTCGCCACCAAAACTTTAACTAGGCAACACAAAAAGATCGGTAATCAAGTATGATATTTATTCTTACGATTTTAATTTAATCTATTTGCCTACAGGGCGTAATAAAAGCTCAGACCCCACATAAGACAATAAATCTAAAAATTGTTGCGCAAGTCTCATATAATGAACATTTATTGAAGCTGAACGAAGAAACTGGCGTGGAAAGCCGATAGAACGGAAACGTGTGTTGCAACAGGCTTTTCACTGTTTTCAGTAAGAAAACTTCCATTTGGACACAAAAGATCAGAAACTTTTATTACACCCTATGTATGCATTTATGCAAGACAGGTTAAATGATAACTGACTAGGCGATCATCTTCCATCATACAAGTGAAATCTTTTGATATATGATAGTCTTCAAGTATCTATATTAAAGCGTGTAGCACATTTGTGCCGCGTCATTTCTGTTACAGTAACCTACATAATTTACTTCACGTTGTATGTATTTATATTTATAAGCAGGGTTGGACTTGCCAGGGGGCTGGGGTGGGTTTAACCCCTCAGCCAACTTTCCAACCCTCCCAAAAATTGCATATCGGGTACATGCAGTTCATGTCATTCATTGAATTTCAGGCCTCAATCCCCCAGCTCAAATTTCACAAATCCAACGCTGTTTATAAGTCTTATTTTTCTGTCATTAAAGACGCTTGGTATAGATTCGATTCTTACGTTGGAAACACAATTCCCGAAAGAGCTGAGAACGATTCTGTTGCAATGAATCAATGCGGCACTGAATATCCCGTGTACATCGTTGGACTCAATTCACATCCTACAGAAAGTAAGTCGAGTCTATATTTATATTTAAGCACTCGCAATGTTGTGTTAAGATTTGCTCAGCGTATTTATTTTGGCATTGAAGGCAATTGCAGTTTAGGAGTCGCATTTAGTATATAACTGATTTTAAATTGAATCAATGTCTTGCCCAGAGCATCGGGAAGGCTTAAAGAAAGCGACGTCATTTAATTATAAATACTGCAGAGCAAGATTCGACCGTATTATACGTATTTTATTTCCGATGATAAAAAAATACGTACAAAACGCGTACGGTAAAAGTTCCGCGCGTCAAAAATACGCTGCCTAAAATAGGCCTAAGCTATAAAGTGAACTGAAATGTTAAAATTTAGCTGAAACCATCTACTTGTTATTGTATAATCTAAATCTAATTCGACGTTGGATGAATTCACAAGAGCGCTTTGACCAATCTCAAAATCAACTGATATACTGTAAACAGGAAACAGTTTCAGTATACTTTCCACCGGATCTGAGTTGGCTCCGGCTTCTTAATGACCCAGGGCATCTGGATACCGCGGTCTGTGACAACCTGTTATCAATGGAGTGTTGCTGGAGTGACAAACTTGATCTTCCAGAGTTTATCCTCGGTTGTTGTAAGTAAGGGGCTGTCTCTATAGACTGTTAGTCTCCGATTAACGATTACCCAGAACTTGCAGTGAATAGCGAGGTTCCATCTGGAATTGACTGTGGCGGGCCGAGAGATAAGTCAACGTTCGATACATCGGGGTAGAGTTGCTATGTTTCTGGAACATTAATTTATAACTAATTATTTATAAGTCCTTGACATTTTACTTTCATTTCGCAAAATTGACGAAAATCATGGCGATTCAGGAGATTTTGCAAAATTCATGAAATTCACGGCAGACGACAAAAATAGCGGAATTCACGGCTTCCGTGATTTCCTAAATTTCTACAGGCCCTATGTATAGTTATTAGGTAGCCATAGAAGTACGTCGGAGCTCGACGCCGCTGCCAGCGTAAATTAATTTGTTTACGTATGGTACGCGTATATTATATTTGGACATAATATACGTATTGTTATAGAAACGGAGTGTCGAGAGAAGATTGACGACGCCAAGGATGATTGTGATTGATTTAATTAAAATAAAATCACAAATTAAACCAACACTAAGCCAGAGTAGTAACCGGAAGACCCAAAGATCACAAATCTCTAAGCTGCTATATCTTAACTAATAGTCAGTAAGTAAAACCCTAACCACACAATAATATAATACAATCTGTATACAACAGTAGGCCCTATAATTACGCAGATTTTTTAGGGAACATACAGTACGGTCGCCGCGATTCTAATTATAGAGGTGCAGTAATGGCAGAGCCAGCATAGAAAGCGGCAGTACTAGTTACTCCACTTTAAATTGAATGCAAACTTGCATTCTTATTTATAGACAACCAAACGAGATTTGCAACTGTGCGCGCTGGATATAATAACTCCCTAAACACATTTATGTGGAATGCAACGATTCAAATCCACAAATGCTCGGCTCAAGGAAACACACAAAGCTACTTTTTGTACAAACTGAAGAAAGTACCACGGTGTGATATGGCATATTGTGCCGGAGAAGGAGTTCCTTGCGAGCTACAATATTACTGGAACGGTTCTACCTGCATCGGTGAGTTCTTAACAAATTATGCTCCAGTCCTCACAAAAATATGAAACGGCGATTAACCCTATCCATTCATGAAAGATCTGAAATTCAAATTGAAGTTTTAAAAGTTTATTTGCTATTTACATTTAACTCCATCATTGTCAGACTTAATGCCTAATAATCAATTAAATCCTTGATTGCAGTCATTTTCATTTCAAAGTCATCGCTCATTATCTTAATGCCTTTCTAAGCTTCCAGTGTCCTGTTTGCGCTGAAACTATTCTGTATTTCTGTAGGCTGACATGTATATTGCAGCCATTCCTCTTTATCATTCTTCAGTTTTCTTTTTCCCTTGTTATGCAGTTGATTTGTCGCTTGTCGGATGATTCCATTTTTAATTTTCTTCTTTGATCACAGAGTTGTTCGGCTTCTTTGCTGACCCATTCCTTTTGTGGGGTTGCTTTTTTCTTTTCCCACTGTTGTCAGAGCTGCTTCTGTAATTGCTTCCTTCAGTTTGTTCCAGTGTTCTACTACCAGTGTTAGGAAAGATCACTTGTAAAATGATCTTGATCAAAGATCAAGAGAGAAATTGATCTAAGATCAAGATCAAAGATCACTAGAGTATAAATGATCTAAGATCAAGATCACTTTAAAAGTGATCTAAGATCAAAGATCATACAAATATAGTTATTATATCATGTATGACGTGTCACGTATGATAACGATACTCTACTGTACACTGTACGATGCATGTAAACTTTTGTAATACTAAGTTACTAACACAACTGAAAATAGTTCATGACAATTTTAGCAACTGACTGTCAGTTCAAAGTCATTGTTGAACGCGGCAGTTCATTTTCAGCATGAGCAGACTCTCAAACGTTATGTCAGACAACCTGTTTCTTCGTGGTGTAGCTATCAAACCTCCAATACTAAAAAGTCTTTCGACATGCGCAGAAAATGGCAAGGTTGTGTTATATTTCACAAATGCTGCCTTGACATGTGGGTATGCCAACAAGCTAGAAAGTTCCTTATTTGGGTTATTCAGGTAGTGCATGACCTCTATCTTGACTGCATTTTCACGACCAGTTGCAACTGAGCAAGCCTCCCCCTGAGTCCCAGTGGCCCTGACAGTACTTAGTTGGGAGAACACGTATAATTTGATCTTTGATCTTCTGATGATAATAAAGATCAAAATCACCGAAAAAGTGATTTAAAGTCAGAGTCAAAGATCACTAGTAAAAAGTGATCTAGATCAAAGATCAAAGATCATGAATTGTGATCTTAAATCGTGATCTTTGATCTTTTGATCTAAGATCACTCCTAACACTGTCTACTACAGAAGTTCGCTGAGCTGTTTCAGCTATTTTAGTCTTTATTTCTTGTTCGTATTTGATCATTGTTTCCTTTTCCTACAGTTTTGCAACATTAAATTTTATTCTGATTTTTGTTCATTGTAGTTTCCTTAGTCGCATCTTGATCTTTGACATCAACAGTTTGTGATCCGACTCAATTTTAGCTGCACGTTTTCTTACATCCAATTAGAGACATCATTTGGGGGGGCAGATTTTTAGGGAAAAAATTTTCGCCAATGTTTGTGTTATTTAGTTTTAACATGCCAATTGGCTGGCTAAATAGGTAAAAATACACTGAAAAGCAAAAAAGATCAGCAGCCCCTAAAGGAGTGGAGTGCTTGATGTCGAGTAATCTGAAGTAACTAACCGTAAAAAATGACCGACAAGCAAAAAAAAGGTCGTCAACGTCAACTTTTTCGCAAACTTGTCAGGTCGAAAGTGTCTCCCCCCTGAAAAAGCAGTGAAATGACGTCTCTGCATCCAATGCATTTGTCTTCCATCTTCTATAGCTATTAATAATGATGTAGTCTATCATATTTTTTGCTTTTCCATCTGGTGATTTCCAAGTCCATTTTTTATTTCCTTTCTTTTCTTTCAAAAAGTGTGTTCATTATTGACAATTTGTTTGATGCACAAAAAATAAGTAATCTATCCCCTCTATCATTTCCATCTCCAATTCCATGTTTGCCAATAGTACCTCCCCAAGTGGCTTAGTCTGTCTCGATAAATAAAGGATAGCATTAACTAACCAAAATGAAGTCAAACTAAGAAGGAAAGAACACTTCGAAGAGTTATATAATACCCAGAACAAGACAGATCCAAATATACTTGTCGAAATATCAAGCATGAACCTAGAGCAATCTACAGAAGACCTCCTAAAAACAGAAAAGAACAAGCAGTAAAAGAAATAAAAAGAAATAAAGCACCAGGAATTGACAATATTCCAGCAGAACTAATAAAGGCCGGAGGAGACACAATAGTGAATACATTTCATGCGCTACTAAATAAGATATACTACTCAGACACTGTGCCAGAAAACTGTAGTAGAGGAATTATTATACCTACAGTATGTACAAGACAAAAAAGGGCTAAACTGGGCCGCAACAACTATCGAGAAAATACCGACGAATTATCGAGGAATTAGGAATTATCGAGGAACTCTGAGCATCCCAGGGAAGGCCTTTTCTAAAGTACCCATAGGATAATAAGTGCATAGGTGGAAGAAGTACCTGGGGAGGAGCAAGCAGGATTTCGACCGGGAAGAAGCACTATTTACCAACTATTTACTATTAGACAAATCTTGAAAAAAGATATTTAAACAAACAGGTCTTACTGGGGGTGCAGCCCCATGTGCGGCCCTTACTGGGGCGAAGCCTCCCGTTGGAGATCAAGCCCCAACCCCCTGATGGGGTTGTAGGCTCCACTGGGGAACAGCCCCACGTGTGGGGCCGCAGGTCTCATTGGGGCGCAGCCCCATGTGAGACCGTAGGCCTTACTGGGGGTGCAGTCTCCCGTAGAAGACCAAGCCCCAGCCCCATGGGGGTTGTATGCTCCACTGGGAACACAACCCCCGGAAAGAAAAAGTCCCAGCCCTCCGTGAGAGACAAAGTCTTTTCGGGTCCGTAATCCGAGAAGAAGCCGTATGCCCAAAAGAAGCCATAGCTAACACTGGAGGACGCATCACCCGTGGGAGACCAAATCCCAATGGAATCGTCGGCCCAAACCATAGTCGTAGGTTCCGTTATGGTGTGCAGCCCCCTGTGTTGGGGTGGGGCAAGATCACCCAGTGAGTACATAAGAAAAAGCTTAATGATAATCTACGCATTCACTTCACAGTTTCACATTTAAAAAATTGTTATATGTAAAAATATGAACTTTTGCAATAAATCGGAGAAGGAGATAGCCACTCTCCATCGTCATTTTTGACGGGTTAACAGCTATTATATAATTATTATACAGTACATCTGTTTATTTATTTCTTTATTTATAGCTCGCTGCTGCGAAATTACCATCTCATCTTCACGTTGTTTCTACTGGTTCTGCTTTGTCTAGTATTAGCCTTTAAAATTCTTTCTCAATCGACGCTAGTTTTCCAATGGGTAGCATGCCGCTTATCCTCCACCCTATCCTTATTGAATCTTTTTCTTCTTTTTCACTCCGCAACTTATTGCTCTACTCTTCCAGATGCTATCCTTTGCCGTCAGTTCCCCTTTGCCGTCATTTTCCCTAGAGCTTTCGCTGCTCTTATTGCGACCTCTTTTCTGCAGTCTAGATCATATGTCATGTTGTCATATGAAGATTGAAGACGCACTGTGAATAAATCATCTTGTAGAACCGGATTTTCAAATCCATCGCTCATTATTCCTTCGGCAGTGTAGACTATTTCTCTACAGTTGGTTGGGTAGATTATTAGCATTTCCTTAGAAAATACTAATCACTAATACTGTTCTTTTAAGGCTGTGGCGGAACGTATTTGAATCAGTCGGGGAATTTCTCTTCTCCAAATTATCCTTCCAACTACTACAACCATCTGCATTGTTCTTACTACATTAAATTACCTTCAAATCAAACATCTGTCAACATTACGTTCAAATCGTTTGATTTGGGAAATGATAACGATTGGTTGCAGGTAAATCACATACTTTCTTTTCCTTAAAATTTCGTGACGATCTAGGCCACACTTTTTAGCGACAATTATTATTGCATCAGTTCTACAGCGTTACTACTACTGCTGCATTAGTTATGGAACACAAAGTTATCAATAGGCGTTACTGCAGATTTGACCGTGAGGCTACATCAAGAGAACGGCCTGCTGTATAGCAATCAATAATTCTTTGAGAGTATCACGACAGCAAGTCTGCAGACTTCGTCTACCACAACTCGCCTACAGACAATTGGTCAACCGATAATAGGGTCTACTTCGAGTTCGACAATTGGCCGATGGACAGACACTAGGTCTACTATGATAACTGGTCAACCGACATCGAATGCTCCAATCGATCATTGAATGCAACGGAAAACAAATACTTTCTATTTAAATTGAAATAAAATTAAAACCAACATAATTTAATACAGAAAACTACTGCTTCTATATGCCTAAGTGGTCTACCTACATCTCAGACTCTAACTGAGTGAGTCATTATTATTCTATGTTGATCCTTTTCGCTGATTGGTAAATACTAAATAGTATTTTACTGAAACAGACATTTAATCACAGCTACGCAGGTTCGTCTTAACTTCACATGGACTGGATAAACTGTTTAGCTGTGATTAAAAGTACTAAATTTGAGTGTTTGTTTCAGAAAAAAACATTATTTTGTAGATGTATCAATTTGACAATATAGAGCAAAATGTCTACTATGCAACTGGCTACCGATATCTAGCACTCGAATTGAATCATCATTATTTTAGTCATATCGATTTTATCATATACAGCAAAACCATATTTGTATTTACCCAGTCCCGCAATTTCGTTTTCTAGAATGAGTGTGTTCTAAAATATAAAAGAGATACGCAAGCTATTCTCCATATCAAAATGCTAGGGTAGACCAGTAACTGTTATCATAGTAGACCTAGTGTTGGTTGACCAACTATACCGTAGTAGTGTAGAGAAATCACAAACAGGCAATTAAAAAGAATAATAATAAAATTCAGTTAAATCTGAGGTCCCGTCATAATATGTTTATGTTTAGTAGTCCATGAAGCATAAGGTATGACTATTCGATAGGTGGCGCTAGTAGTCCATAAGATATAAGATAGCAGCAGTACCACCACTGAGGCTTAGGAGCGGTACCAACAGAGTAGTACGCGTGGTATCAACAGCTAATTTTAAGATTTGTACCAAGCGTTGCCAGACTATCAGTGGTATCAGCGGTGTTAGTTAGGGAGGAGTGGTACCAACGGTACCAAGAGTGAATAGTGAGAGAACGGTACCAGTGCTGCCAGCAGCAGTAGTAAAGGAAGAGCGGTACCAAAGACAAGTATGATGGGTCAATACAACTATATACATCTCTTAGACAGTTCGAATTTTGTGCTGAGTATATGAGTGGAGAAATCGGGTAAAATAGCATTTCTACATTGATCGCTGGAAAAAGGACCAGAGCAGTTAGTGTGGGATTTTTGTTTCTAGTAGTCCTCATGGGAAGTCCGTCATTTATTTAGGAATTTTAATTGCTCTAATATTCTGCAGAACTTTTTCATGCATGCTTAGTAGTGCATGCAGAAAGTAATTAACGCCATTTGGTAATTAGTGTAAGCTTGACTAAATTGAAAGTATCTATTGATTTTATGAAGATCATCTGTCGCCGTTACGATAAATATTATATACCAAATCAAGCGTTTGGCCGATCAACTTTGCCTCCTCCTCTTCTGTCGATAAGTTCCTGCCCTACTGTTGAATTGCTGTTTGAAACACGTGCTTCATCGACTCATCAAGGATTTAGCCTAGAATACGACATCGGAAATGGTAAGATGGTTTGCATAGAATTGAATTTAATTATTTAAAGCATTCTAAGAGACATTAATTGTGTTTTTTTATTCTTTGGTGAAAATTTTAAAAAAATATGAGCAAGTAAAGTATGATAGGCATGGTCGCCGACGTAGCAATGCATGGTACTTGAGGAAGAAAGTAGGCCCTATGACTGTGACTAAGATCCTGTAAGCTGCTGACCAAAGAGAGCGTGCTGAGTACTCCTTTTGCCTTGGTATCTTTATATCTTATCTTGCCCACAGCATGGCTTTAGTATGACCGAAAAGCGCAGGAGAAGAGCTGAGATTACGTAGAAAAATTCCAAGAGAGTCAGAGTTTGTGACAATAGTTTCAATAGCTAGGTAATGTGCATACAATTTTCGCTTAGACTGCTGATTATTTGATCCTTAGGAATGGAAGGAGGACTAACGATGAAACCGATGAATCGCTATGTTCGCAGAGATTGGCCTACAACTGAACCAACTATTCTCAGTTGCTCCAGTAGAGCTAATCAAACGGATGCATATCCCTGGTGGTCCTATAGCAGAGATGGATGTTCGTTCTTTCACGTTACAGCGCCGGACTGCAGTGTGTTGCCTTGGATATATAATTCCGATCCTACGTACTTCACAACTGCAACGCAATATTCAACTAGAACCTGCAACTTAACAATATCGGCGCAATATATAAATAATGCAGTTGGATTCTACACTTGTACTGACACAACTCTGGACTTCGCATTCGCTCTGGTTGATAGCATAGGTAAGTGTTGATGATAATGTAGCGACACGAGACTATGGTCCTAGAACTCGCATGCATCTATTCCTGCTCAAGATGGCCTTTGCCCAGCCAGCTACACGGGTCGACTTAACTCAAGGCACGTGTACATTCGTCATAGCTATTTTGTCTAGAAAGTCTTCTGCGGTGAGAGGAAAATGTGCACTACTCTCTTCTATGTCTCTTCGTACCTCAACGGGCACACGCCGTGACCATGCGCTCTCTCTGGGTCTTTTTTAATGAATGTGTCCAGGACAATGTCTTGCCTCGGGTACACCTCGCCCTTCCAATCTCAATGTGCGGTGTAACAGTATTTTCACTTCTCAGGCGACCGATATGTACCTTTCTATCTTATCACAGTACCTTTCCTCAACTCAATGTGAGAGCACCGTGTACCTTTGTACCTTGGTACCTTTGATACCTTTGTACCTCAGCTCCTTTTGTATCTTTTTGTACCTTGGTAGCTTTATGTACTTCTGTACTTTGGTACCCTTTGTACCTCTGTATCTCAGCTCCTTTTGCACATTTGCACCTTTTTTACAATTATACCTTGTAACCTTGGTAACTTTTTACCTTTTTTACCTTTGCACCTTTTGTACCTTCTACGACGCCATCTATCTCCGTGAAGGTTACTTGGACGCCCTAGGCATTTCTCTCAGACGCGCTTTCACACTCATCTTCTTCCCTCTTATCTAGCTTAGCGATTTTAACATTAGGGTACACTTTCTCTAACCAAAGGTGCAGTGATTCATGAACACTTCCTTTTACAGAAGGTACACCACCCATCAATTGAGAAATTCAGGTTTCGCCTCAATTCACCGGCCATGGCCGTCTCATGGAACTGCTTTTATACTACTCTAAGGCTGCTAAAGAAAGGTTTACTGCATTTCTTTATTATCTTACACAGATTTTGACTTCACAGTCGTGGACCTCAGTTCTTCGGTGAATGAAGTTGTGCAAGGTGATCAGATCTCCTTGTCATGCAGTGTTCGTCTCCATCACGTCGCGTCGACATGTTTTCAATTGACGCCGTCTGTCTATATATATTCGGGCGAAAGTCAACGTCCAATCTCAGTATCCAACACTACGGCTAGTATCAACGTTACAGCATCAGCAGAAGTTCTACAATCTTACGTCTGCCGCGTTAATTTCACGTTCAAGCTTACAAGCAGCTCTGTTTACTCTTATCCTCCGTCGAACTATGCTAAAAATATGCCGGAAAATATTTCTTCGACGAAGACGTTTCCACCAGTATTATGCAAGTATTTTCGCTCTCAGTTGTTGTAAAAAAACGTATCACAATATAAGCACAGATTTATTGCCTTTTGTAATGTCCGGTAAGAAATTTGAAAATGTATTTTTTAACCATTAGTATTTACTTCATCATCGCGCTTTAGAAAACACCTATGGTCGACCGCTTCACCGTGTAATGTTTGGCGAACTGAAAAATTATGGTGTCACAAAATCTACAAAGTATTTTTTGATGCAACAAACCGTCGATCTTAAAATCACTTCATTTGCCTAAACATTAGTTTTGATATTTACATTTTTGACGTAGTAACCGGGGAAGCGCAGGCGCCCCCTATTCCGTGAGATTCGCTTAAAACGGGTGAGTAGCAGGGGGTGGGGTAAGGGTTTCATTAGATCAAGGAGAACGCACGAAATGTCAAAGTAAAGCGTCTGAGACGATGATCTTTTATTGCTCGTTATTGTTAAGACTTTCCCCCGAGAATGATGATGTGCCTCTGTATTCTGGAACCCCGGCATAAAAGCCACTGATTTACACATTTGTCCACTAAATGTGCCCGAAGTATTTGCTCAATTAAGAGTCAGCTTGCATAAAATATCGAACCCATCTCCTTCTTCCAATTGCATCAGTTGATTTGTAAACCGCTTTTTATCGATGATAATTCGTCACATTGAGAATTAAGGGGCCTCCTTATTTCGTCGCAATTAAATGCGAGCCTTAAATTAAATTGTTATTAAATTTAAATTCTATTGTTATTTGCTTATGAACTAATATGGAGCCGCATTGGCTGGCGATAGTTTTAAATATCTCACTCTTCTAACATGTCTATAGATCAATTTGATCTACTGTTTGAATGACTGTTTTGAATAAGATTGGCCTAACGAAACAAGCATGGTAATCCAAGGAGATGGCAATGGCAGTGTGGTCGCCAATGGAAACCTTACCTGCTCAGTTCTAGCAAATCCTCCGGTCACCTACATATGGACACACGAAAAATTTGTCAACCCGTGGAGTGGACCTACTGTAGCAGTAACATACAATGGCACATACACTTGTACTGCAACCAACACCATAAGAAATAAAACATATGAGGCTTCCAAATCAATCACTGTAATCGGTAAGTGGTCACTTTTTGACATCAGATGATGCCTCCAGTGTGCTTAGTCATTTATCAGTAAAATCTTTAATAAATTTTATCTATCAGCGTTCATAATTTGTTACACATATCACAGAGCTTTTCAATCGCTCGTTGGCCACTGGGAAAGCGTCATCAACCTTTAAGTCAGCTTTCATTACCCCACTTCTCTTCTTCTTCTTCTTCTTCTTCTTCTTCTTCTTCTTCTTCTTATTCTTCTTCTTCTTCTTCTTCTTCTTCTTCTTCTTCTTCTTCTTCTTCTTCTGTAAGTGCTCTGTCCAAACGCAGGTTCTATACTCCGGCGACACCACTCCTCTCTATCTGGAGCTATTATCTTCAGGGCTGAATACTTGTTTTTTTCTGTAGTGTCGAACATCCACTCCAGCATTGATGTACTTGGTCGCCCTTTCTGTGCTTTCTGTCATCTTTCCTTCTAGTACTTCTCTTAGTAGGTTTGATCTTCTCTCAGAACATGGCCTAACTACTTCTTTTGTCTTGTACGAATAGTGCGTATTAGGCTTTTCTTCTCTTCTATCCTCATCCATATTTCTACGTTTGTTATTTTTACTGTCCAGCTGATTTTTTCCATTCTTCGCCAGATCGACATTTCGAACTCCTCTAGTCTCTTTATGTCTTATTTTCTTAGCGTCCAAGTTTGGGATCCATAGAGTGTCACTGGTCAGATCAGTGTTTTGACCAATCGTTTTTTAGATTTCGCTTAGAATTCATTCTCAGTAGTTCTCTTCTGTTCATAAAGGCTTTTTTCTTCATGGCAATTCTTCTCCTTATTCCTTTATGACACTTGGCGTTTGTATCAAGAAGGCTTCAAGGATAGCGGAATTCTTCTACCTGTTCTATTTCCACTCCACCAATGATTACTTTCATTTCTCCACCGTGTCTGCTGATTTTCTTTGCCTTTGTCTTCTTTAAATTTATTTTCATTCCGTAATCCTTTGATGATGCGTCAAAAGTGTCCATCAACCTCTGCAATCTATGGTTGGTGTTTGCCATAATTGCATGGTTATCAGCAAATCTTATGTCCTTTATCCTTTTTTCTGGAATCGTCTTCCCATCTGTGTTCAAACATCACCTTCTCTGGGCATATTTAAGAAGCGACTGAAGACGTGGCTGTTTGAGATCAGCTATTCTGTTAAATCCTGACCTTTTTTATTCATGTACTATGTAATGTGTTCAAGTAGTCCTCCTAGGACGATTTACCACATATATCTTAACATTCAATAAATAAATAATAAATAAACTATGCTCTCCAGTGACTTGTTTATGTTTTCTACTTCCTCATCTGGACAATCAGTTGTTGGCATGTATACCTGTACAATTACTATGTCTACTGGCTCTGCCTCAAGTGTCACCACCAGTATTCGGTCTTCGTGTCTTTCTATCTTCTTGACACTTTTTGCTAGTCTTGCAATTAATAGTATCCCAACAACTCTTTGGTTTTTTCTCCTCCAGTATAGATGACCCTGATTCTCTCACTATTGAAGTCTCCTCCCATTTTCCATCTAGTTTCGCATAATCCCAAGATGTCAAGGTTCTCTCTTTTCATTTCGCATATGACGTTGGCGAGTTTTCCTTGCCTGAGTATAGTCCGTACATTCAAAGTTCCCACTTTGCAATTGTTGGAACGGGTCTTTTTCATACGTAAAAATCCAACAAACCAGCCTTGTTTACATAAGCCTTCACTATAGGATTACGCAGATGCCAGCGAGCAGTGACGCTTCTGATAGGACATACAGGTAAGAGACATCCGCCAGATCAGGTCAACTTAACCTAGCGGCAACTGTAGATGATTGATTGCAAGCGAACAGAAGTAGAGTCAGCGTGGGGTCAAATGTGGATGGATACATCTAGAAGATGGACACCTTATCTCAAATAGAAGGACTTGTCCATAGCTGATCAGGTAAAATAACTTCTGCTTCATGTTTAAGTCAATGTTTGTACCAGGAATTGTCGATCCAATGACGACCTATCCTATGACAACCAATGCCGCTCCTTCGCCTCCTAGTAACGTTCCATGTGAGAATTATCTGTTCATTAATATGGCCCATGGTTCCAGGAGCAGTGATTACGATTCCTCGTACTCTAACATTGCTTTGTGCGACGCATATGCCATAAATAATGGTATGAAATTGATTCTTTAATTCGTTTCTCATAATAACATGAATCGTACAGTACTGTATATATGCAGTATATCTGTAATATGAAATGATAATACATTCTTGAAAGACTGTCTGCTCCATATCAACGAATTTCTTCCTCTAACAGAGATGTGGGTCTTGCTATACATCAGCTGCCTTAGCTTCAACGTCCTCACTGTGTCACGGTGAGATAAATCCCCCGATAGCTGTAATATTTGTACTTTAAAATTCCACGACAAAATATCTGGCTAATTAAAGTCATAAAAAACAATAATAATTCAAAGCAATTTTATTCAGCCACTACTTTACGTCTAGTGGCTTATCAAACTTTTATCAGTGTTTTGCGGAGAAGGGATTTTATGCGAGATACATTACAACTAGGAGGCAAATTGTCCAACGATAGTGATTTTGTAGTCATTTTGCATAACCAATGGCCACGATGTAAACTCTAAAAATTGGTTGCGAAATATTTGCAGTGTATGTTTGTTACAAGAATGACGTACTTGTCTTAAGGCTAAGCGCTCAATTCCTGGTTCATCTCTCCCAGGCATTTTTGTACTCTTGTACTCTTATTGGATTAGTTTTTATTTTAGGAACCTGGTATCGATTTGAACACCCCTCTGGTAACCGACTGATTAGCGGGTATATTAGCCCTTGGCGTTGTGGAACTGAGGCACCAATTTGGCTTAATGGAGAACACCCCACAGAAGGTATGCTGCTTTAAAAGAATTCATCTTAATTTATTGCTCATAATGATTAAAGTTAGTGTTTTGCTTTGGTATGGTATGGTATGGTATGGATATGAATAATTGTGTCAACCCGCTGTGATAACTGACCCGTTACCTGTGGTAATGCGACTGATGCGAATGAGTTTAGAGCAAGGATACCATATTTCTCTTTTTCTCTTTCTGTTTCTGGCTGGTATTAGTAATTAAGACAAGAACAGTTGTAGTTAGCGACGGACAGACCCAAAACTGCAGTCATCCAAACAGCAATTCACCGTTACTGATACCCGATGCATTGCTATTTTGTCAAATTATTCAGACTATTATTGCAAATTATTATTAATATCTGTTTTATTGCTATATTGTCAAATCTACTGCCAATGGCAGTATTGAAATATGTAAACTTGCAGTGATGAATTTGACATTGCTAAGATTTTGAGATATATTAAGTAACTTATTTCTCATGTTAGACGCCATGGAGAAAACAGTTCAAGCGTGTGCGACGTATGATTCCAACCGCACTTGTCAGTGGAGTGGATCTGTGCGCATTCGATTGTGCAGCATGTACGGTGAGACGTTCTACGTTTACCTGTTACCTGTGCCTCCAGGATGCCCATTGTCGTACTGCGTTGACGCCGCTAGTCGAAGAAACTGCACTCTACCTGAGATCTGGATTACTGGCGAACACAGATGTGGCGGTTTGTACCACAATTAGATATATACTGCAAAACATTATGCTACTAGCAATGATTAAGCGGTATAATTTTTAAAGACATGATATAGTTTGATAAAATATTTACGAACTCTTAAAAACAACGGCGAAATTTGCAATGGTTGGGCCCATCGTTACCCAATCACAATTTTTGAATAGCACGAATGATTTTGAATACTTGGATCAGCTTTGTACAGTATGTGAAAAGAAATTTAATTAATTGTATAGTACCTGCAACAGTACCCACGACTACGCCTGCCATACCCACAGCGACAGCATTTGCGCCATCTACGACGTTTAGTCCAGACGGTTGGAGTAATTGGGAACATTGGTCGCAGTGTTCGAGCACATGTGACTATGGCCTTCAAACTCGTCGGCGGATTTGCGAACAGTCACGTCTACCTTGCAACGGCCCATCGACCATGAGTCAGCCATGCAAACAGACTTGTCAAAGTAAGTATTCTGTTTTCAGTTAAATCTTTCGCTGCTAAAGCCAAATTCAATGCTTGTGACTATCGGTATAAATGAAAACGACCGAGTCAACAATATTTGTGCATGCACGCTAATTCCTGTATCTTCACTAGGCCTACGTCCTAGACTCGGGAATAGCAAAGATAAAGGAAGAATAGACTTCCTAGTATAGTCAGAATATCACATTTATATATTTTTCATTTTAAGCGACAGGAAAACCAGAGGAACAGAGTGAAGGAATTGTAATAATTCTGGGATCATCTGATGGAGAAAACGATACACTGTCACTCGTAAGATTTAATTTTAAAAAATCTTTAGCCACAAACTTTACAAAATTTTATATTTTAGCACCAAGTCGCGACTTTTCAGTTTAATTCAACTTTTCACTAAGAGACTTAGATTATACTTAAAGAATATTTTGATTCTTGTATGAAGGGCAGACATATAAACATGCAGCGCCATAATATTTTGAGATGATGCTTGTAGGCCTAATCTGTTCTTAAAAATAGAACATGCAATGTCTAGCATAGGCATTAGGATGTCAGATAAATGTTATGCAACGCGGAATAATCATTATCTTGATACTATAACTAGTATGCAATGATTTATTTACTTTGAAGGTGCTTATAAACCAAGACATAATTTATGAACTGTTGAGGGTCAGTTTGAACAGAATCTGCTCAGAAAATGCGTCACTTTGCTGTGATTCCACTTACACGGGGTATTTTCTTAATAGCAGATTATTTAGCCAAATGCACTTAATAGTATATATAGGCTTAAGTTATCGAAATTATTGATATTTTATCATTGTTTCTTCAAGTCTTATTTTTCAGATTTGCACTTGATATTCGAAAAATGAAATAAAAACATAAAGGATAAAAATGCTGAAAACGCTTATAGCATTGTTCAAATACTTCGTCGCAATTATTGATGATAACCATTCTAAATTGGTTAGAAGAATCTACCTATTCAATAATGTTCTCGGCTGGATAATTTGTAATATTATTGATCGTTTTGTTTACACTGATATTGCTAGAATTATTAGTTCCAACCAGTGGCGGCTCCACCGGGGGGCAGGGGGGCCCGTGCCTTCCTATTGAGTGCCTGCCCCCCCCCAGTGGCCCCCCAGTTGGGACCCTATACTTAATGCTACATACATTAAACAACAAATGGTTGGCCTCCCATGATTAGAAGTTGCCACCCTAACGGCCCCCCCCACTTGCCTAATCCTAGAGTCGCCACTGGTTCCAACAGGTTTTAGCTTCGATTTCTAGGAATGCCACACGCGAAGTTGAATTTGTCATCTCGGGGGACGTTTATCAAGTTCCAGGCAGTCTGCATAATGTATCCGGCGGAAATGTCTCGTGCGTATCTTCTCTTAATATAATTTACAATGGAGCGTCATTAGAACAGCATATCTATTGGTCATCGTGACGGTGCAGGAGTGTTTCCGCCTGACGTAGAAGGAAATGTGAAATCGTGTTTAAACGAAACCATGATTGTAGCGATAGGGTTTATCTCGATGCACCAGTTGTAATTCTCAGGCTTTTTAATCAAACTAGCTGCTTTGCCCCGTCAAGCGTGACGGAAATTTCGCTGTTTTTTCTGACCATTAGCCACCGGAAAACTTTGCTTATTTTGCCTTTTTCACGTCAAGCGACGTGTATTTTCATACATAAACGTAAACAATGAGATCCTAGGCTGGATCATTGCTATCTCTGAAGCGAAATAGATAGAGACAACAAATTTAAGAGAGAGGGCCCACAGTCACCCTGAATGACCGATGCTGGGTGAGATTGGTACGTGATCTAGGAAAATGGGTATCCATAGGATCAATAGAGCGGAGCAGGTGATTTGATGTAGTGGAAAACTGTGGTGAAGAAAGTTGAGTAATACAAGAAGGCGCTGCAGAAGCAAGAATTGTCTGTTTCTACTTAATATGATCAGAGATTGGAAGCCAATGAAGAATGTGAAGAATGTTCAGCCAGTGGCGCAGCCAGGATTTCCGGAAGGGGGGTTTGGTTTTGACTTTTGACCGTAACCAACTTTCAAAAAATTTCGTCTATCCTTGTCGTCACGCCTATGGCATTTGAAAAATTTTGGTCAGCAGCCCCCAAGGAGGTTCTGACCCTCAAAACCACGTCCGAAAATTATAAATGCATGGAAACACATTTTTTAAAAATTTTGTCGGCGCCCAAGAGGGGCTTAACCCAAACCCCCAACCACCCCTTGGCTACGCCACTGTGTTCAGCATAAAGTCTGGCGGACATAATGTTTTGCTGGATCATTGCGATAGCAATGACCTAGCAACGACACATAGCTAATAATAATAATTGGAAATGCAAGTTCTCCTACTTTTGAATGTCAGCATTCAGATCGTCGCAGTTGTTGGTGAGGTTGTCGATCAGGAGGTGTGCAGGAGCGATTCACACCCAATTACATCTCGAAGAAAGAGAGGCGCCGGCAAACGTTTCCTCTCATTTATGACTTTGCTATCGGCCATAATAGACGCCGCAAAAGGCATTTTAGAGGTGAGCAGTCTTGTTTTGTGTTCATTGTTAAGTACATACAGTATTAAGTGCAAATTGTTTTAAAATGTTCTGCAACGGTACACATGTTTTGCCCTATTCATATCTCAAATTAATTTGCGTGGGTAAGAGAAAAGTAAAGGTCGCTTCATTTAAATGCTATTTATGTCAACGAATCCCTTATCAATGACAGCAAGATTCGCTACAAACATACGAACACAAAAATTATCCAGAGAAGCATCATGCTCGCTATCGTGGTATTATCTGTGGTGTACTTTATATATAAAATACTCGAATAGATGTGCTGGCCACCATGTCTAAAATTAGTTTGCTGTCGCCGGTGGCGACTCCAGGATTTGGCAACGTGGGGTGGCGTTTGGTGGCAACTTCTAAGCATGGGACAACTGTTTCCATAAACCTGGACAAGTCTAGCTGCTTAGAATGAGTGCACTAAAACACGGGAGCCCCTGGGAGCCCCTGGGAGCCCCTGGGAGCCCCTGGGAGCCAGGAATTCAATAGAGGTACGGGGGCCCAGCACCACTGTTGAATCGCCTCTGACTGTCGCTAGCGAAAGGCATTACTTTGATCTTAGCAAATGATGCAATAGTCTAAGAATTTCAGTAGTTATGCGATAAAATTGCCATTATTTAACGCTAAACAATTATATAAAGCTAAATTGTGACTCGATGTAAAGTAAGTAAAAGTAAGAAAGTAAAGTAAAGTAAAATCTCGTGGATTTCTATAGCGCCTGGAAAGCAGCATAACAGTAGCTGCTTATTCTTAGGCGCTCAAATGTCTTGAATCTGTCCCTTCAAATCTGTTTTAAACGTAGAATAAGTGAAATTGAAGTTGAGAGTTAAAACGAAAACTGCTGAGTCACCTTCTAATGCTCTTGCTACAGGCCATAGGACTGGACGTTGTGGATGCAAAGCAGCCAACACCAGGCGGCGGCGGCGATTCAACTAACGACTGTCCAGTGTCAACCTGCGTTGTACCGCTGGTCATATCCATATTGGGGACCGTTTCTACCATTGCTGGTATAGTTTCTGCAGCTCACAAGTCCAAACAAAAGTAAGTCCTTTCGCACGAGCCGCAGAAGGCATTTATCGCATGATTATATTAGTAAGGTTAGCGGCTCGGCCAGGGTTCCATCCCCATTTTCCGGTAAAAAATTCTCCGACGAGCCTAAAAACTCGTCAAGAAGTTCTAGTCACATTCACGTATTCTCTTCAATCATGCTACCTCATGCTGCCTACCAATCCTGAATGACTCGATGGTTTTGTGAAAATCCCACGACAGGTTCTAGCCAGGATAGGGGCGGCCACCGCAAACACTCCTCTGTGGCTACGCAAATGATCAACATGCACGTTCTTTGCAGGAGTCTATGACATCCAGTTGACTATGACCAATTCAAGAAATACTTTAATCCATACCAGGGATGTAGTCCTCGAGACCGCGGTCTTTGTCTCGAGACCGATTTTTCGTGGTCTTGGTCTTGTCTTGGTCTCGACAGGTAAGGTCTTGGTCTTGGTAATGGTGGTCTTGATCTTGGTCTCACCTATCAGATTGTACAAATTTCATTTAGGGTTTCACGTTAGTCAGCAGTTATCATCTAGAGCAGCAGGATATCACGCATCTGCTTCTCCAGGTTCTCATCGTGAATAGCAGCCTGCCTTTGGAATTGTAGAAACTGATTGGTTCAGAGAATTCATAACTGCAATTCAACCCAAATATGCACTGCCATCAAGGTCACATCTCACATAGAAGATGCTTCCAAAGTTAAGGAAAAGCACTGAAGAACGAGCTCCTGTCAGCTCACGTTGCAAAGGCAAGTCGCTCGCCGAGGACATGTGGACTGACAGGCGCATGCACTCATACCTGGCAATAATTGCCACTGCTTCGTGACCGTCTACACTGGCTGAAGGTTCCGGAACGGATACTATACAAACGCTGTTGGCTGACGTTTAGGGCCTTGTATGACTTGACCTGCCCTGTCTACTTAGCTAAGCTGGTGCATAAGGCAGGGTCCGGGACAGGTCGATCGAACCTAAGATCTGACAAAGGAATAAGACTCGTGGTGCCCCCCCCCCAGCTAAGACTGCCAAGTTCGGGGACAGATCACTTTCAAGAGGTAATCCCATAGAATGGAATTCCCTCCCAGTAGATGTCAGGTCAGAAATCTCCCCCGACCGTTTCGCTCAGAAACTGAAAACACATCTTTTTAGTACATCTTATGGAACTTCTCTGTAAAGTGCTCTCGTCTACTGCCTGAGCTTTAAGATAGCGCTATAGAAGTTGTCACCCTAATAATAATAATAATAATAATAATAATAATAATAATAATAATAATAATAATAATAATAATAATAATAATTGGTCACACATTCACTGACTTTGAGTTGCAGCTGGTGGATATCTTGCAACCATTTCCAGAAGTGACCGATTTAACACAAGGCGACGAGTACGTCACCATTAGTTGTGTTGTTCCTTCTGTTGTTCTCCTTCTCAAGTGCATGGTTGAACTGAGCGGTCGTGCACGTTACCCTGGAACCTTAATAACAGCACTTGTTGCATCAATCCACAAGCGTTTCAGTGGACTTATTCGGACACTGTGGAGTATGGATCCAGCCCGCGTCAACTGTACAACACGACCCATTTGAGCAGTTTATATATCCAGCTGCTACTGTCACGTCTCAACATGAAGGATACAATAAACGACAAAATTAGAAGAAAAAGACTAAAATGGTATGGGCATGTCAACAGAATGGATGAAAGGAGACCACCATACAAGGCACTCTACACTCAAATAGAAGGAAACAAAGGAAGAGGAAGACCCAGGAAAAAGTGGATGGACAACATCAGAGAAGACATGAACATGAAAGGAATTACAATAGTAGAAGGAAGACGATTGACAGAAGATAGAACTTCTTGGAAGCATTTTGTGTCTAGCTATTGCCGCTGATGAGCTGGCAGAAAGCAAAGATGATGATGATGACTGTCTTGGATCCAGCGTACGGTTTTGTCTGGCTGGATTCGGATCATTCCGGTTCGGCAGCAGTCAAAGCCAATGTTAAAGATTTTATTATGGATTATATGGTTCAGGACAAGGTCCTTTTAAAGGAAAAATTACTAGGGGGCCGATGAAAAACTTTTAAATTCCAGATGAAAACTAATTTTGGCACTTCCATATTTTAGTTTATTCTGCCCGGCGACCCACAAATCAGCCGTAATGGTAGTAGAATAACATTTATAATATCGGATGAAAAGTGCAGACAGTCAGGTATGATGGCAATGCGCAACATTTTCAAATGTTTCTATGACAAGATTGCCAGAGTCCAAATGAGAAAAACTAGGAATAACCTCTGGGGGTCTTTGTGTGAAAGGCGGACCGCCATAATTACTGCGGGGGCCAGGAAAACAACTAGGGGGCCCGCTGTCCCCGCAGTTTACATGTTAACTAAATATACCGTGGTTCAGGAAGCAGACAATCTGCCCATTCCAACAACTTCGAAGACTGGTGATACAGAAGACCATCTACAAGCGCTGTTGGCTAACGTATCGGGCTTTACACGATCCGCTCTTTCACGAATACCCAACCGTGCTCGTGCGAAGATCGACGGTGAACGAGAGGAGATCGGTTCTCAGGTCCGGACGGATAGTACAGTTGCTGCATGGTCCCTTCCCCGTTCAAGACTCCTAAGTGTGAGGAAAGATCATTCGCACTGGGGAGTCCGGCCCCGTGGAACTCTCTTCCAGACAATCTGACCGGAGCAGACTCAGCAGGGACATTCATTAGAAATCTAAAGATACACTTATTTAACATAGGATAATAGGATATGACCTGTGCTAAGCGTTCTTGTTGTAGGCCTTAGTGTAAGGCTTAGTCTTGTTCTACTGCGCTATAAGCTATAAATTGCATAAATAGAAGAGTTGAACACGCCATCTGCAAGTATGTATCCAGTAATTGATTGAGTAAATTATTTGCATTATGTCATTAGGTGGCCTTGGTCTCAGTCTTGGTCTCGATGGTAGTGGTCTTGGTCTCGATGGCAGTGGTCTTGGTCTAGGTGGTTTGGGTCTTGATCTTGGGCTTGATGGTAGCGGTCTTGGTCTTGTCGTGGTCTCGGAACTACTGGTCTTCACTACATCTCTGATCCATGCCGTTTAAATAGGCACATCATAGCACTGTCTTATTTATTCGACTTTGTCTCACCGTGAATTATCTTTTGCAGGAATTTTGCCTGCTACTACTACTACTACTACTACTACTGCTACTACTACTACTACTGCTACTGCTACTGCTACTGCTGCTGCTGCTGCTGCTGCTGATACTGCTGCTGCTACTGCTGCTGCTGCTGCTGCTGCTACTGCTGCTGCTACCACCACCACCACTGCTACTACTGCTACTACTGCTGCTGCTGCTACTGCTGCTGCTACTGCTACTACTGCTACTACTACTACTACTACTACTACTACTACTACTACTACTACTACTTCTTTTTCATATCCACATTTCGAATGCTTTCAGCTTTTGTATGTCCTTCTTCTGGAGAGTCCAGGTTTCTGAAGCCTATAAAGTGACACTCCATATCAACGTTTTTATCAGTCTCTTCTTTAGTTCTCTATATAGCCCTCCGCTTACCAACTCTCCTCTGCAACTATGTGAAAAGCCTATAGAGTGTATCTGATACGTTTCCCCACGATTAACGAACGACTAGGAAGCCTACGGGACATGTCCCGGACTTTGGGCCCAAATAACGGCAGATAACTTTGGACGAGCTGAGCTCGGGGATCCCGGTTAAGGGTTTAACTGGTAACCGTCGATTATAGGCTTTTCACATAGTTGCAAGGCGAGAAAATGAACTGTATATGGTTGCTTATTTATGAACCAGAGCTAGAACCAAAATTAGTTCTTCACAACGGTCGTCTTCGTCATCGCCTTCTCCTTCTCCTTCGCCTATTCCTTCTTCACCTCCTCCTTCGTATGGGGATTTTGAGATGATTTCGAAACCTTATACTGAAAGGTTTGTCCTTAATTTACAAACTCGACATCTGTTCATTTCGTTTTCATATGGTAAAATTCTTATTCAAAACAGAAGTAGGTCTATAGACCTGAAGGTAGTAAGACATTCAGTTTGGCGGACCTGTGCCGGCAGAGAATTCCAAAGTCTGGGTCCGGCAACAGAAAGAGCACGTTTTCCAGTAATGGTCTTGCTATAGGGTATGTAAAGAGTAGTAGCATCAGATGACCTAGTTGAGTGCTGGTTGTCTTGAACAGTGAGTAATGATCGGAGATACGTTGGTTGATTTGTGTGGAGCGCCTATATAAAGTCAAGAGCGCAATTTTCAACAGTTTGCATCTTAGAAACCACACACATCACGTGAGTAGAGCAGAGATGGGCAGCATTTCATAGGCTTCCGCTCACGGAAAGGCGTCTTCAGCTTCGCTCTGGGTACTGTGTCAAGCTCGTCATCCCTCCTCCCTCCAGTACAGTGAAATTTGAGGAGAGGTCCGCTACGCGGGGCAACCCTGCACTCTGGAACTCATTACCTAGCACTGTGACAAATGAGTTAAATATGGAACTATTCGCCAAGAAGCTAAAATCACACTTATTTAACATCTCGTTCGTGTGTAAAATGTAAAGCGCTCTTGACTTTAGTTTTTTCGCTTTTATTACTGCGCTGTATAAATTGTCTGTCTAACTAACTAACTAACTAACTAGCATCGTGTACTCTGGAATCCAAACGGAAAGTGGATGCAGCCATTAGAATAACACTGATACTATTATAGCCAATTATATTACTCAAAGCTCGTCTAATAGCTTGTCAATTTTATGGATCAGAAAAGGAACCGAGGCGACTCCCTCGCAAGAATCGTCGTCCTCAATTACATCTCCTAAGGAAGACTCGAATGATCGCAACGAGAAGTGACACATCCATATTGTTTTCAAATTTTATCTATTCTATTTATCATTTCATTTATTTACTTATGATTTTTCAAATCTAGACTTTAGACTTATCTCTTCCAGTTGGCTTTCCTTGCATCCATTGTCTATATCGTTATTCCCTCTCTGACTGATCTCTTGAATAACCTCGTCTTTACGGATGGTTTTAGAATACCATACTATCGATTGATACCTGTAGTGCAAAGGTGGCAATGGGTCGTGGGCCCCTTTCTTAGACATTGCTAAAATAGTATCTCTGTTGTGTGACTGGATGCAAAGCACCAAGAGGTGTAAAGTGTAAATGTATATATTAATTAGGCTAAACTTCCAAAGTAGCGAACAATGAACATTGAACAAATCAATTTTAATCGTTCAACGGTTCAAAGGATAAGTCATTGTTCCAAAATGTCAGTATAGGTGATATTTCTTATAACCCTACCAATGGCTGGCATAACTACAATATTGATTTCGCACTTCCCTCGGACCAGTGACGTGACCAGAGTCAAAATGTAACCCGGGCAGCTGACCAAGCGGCTGTCCGAAAATGACGTAAGCAATTTTTTGGCGAATTTTGACCCACCTCCCTTGTCAACAACTGTCACTTTTTCAAACACCCTACCTATTTTGTTTACATAATTTATGGACAGCCCCAACTCAACAAAAATCATCGTTTGAAAAATTAACTTGCGGATTTTAAAATGATTCCATTCCACGAGGCAACGCAAGTGCTCAACAGATGAGTTGTGAAAAGTGAATTCATACCTTTGACCTGTTGGGTGCTGCCAATCAGAAAATTATGTGGGTTCACCAAGAGGCAAGCTTTCTTTTCTCCAGTAACAACAGAGGCAAAATGCAGTATCCTGCTTTTTGCAGATAATTCAAAACTTGGAAATTCTGCAAAATAACTTTGGAAACGACTTTTGACTGATTTCTTTACTCAAAAATATTTCCATGGGTATGTATGCAATTTAGGCTTCAATGGGTTATCTAGTTCTCCTTTGGAAATGTCCTCTCGGGACATATTCAGAGGCTGAAACCGTTTATTCTGTTCATTTCCACAGTTCGTAACACTGCAGATATTTGAGTGACCCATTGCCCTCTCTGCTATATAGTATGACTGCATTGATGCTATAGTTTATTATAATTATTCAAAGTCTGATATTGAATTAAAGCTAAGGGGCCATCCACAAATGACGTTACGCGCTTAGTGGGGTGGGGTTGGTTCAAACATTTGTTGCGATGTGTGACGACGGGAGTTCTAGAAATGTGACGTCACATAATACTAAATATTCTTATTAATACCGCAATGCTATGTTACCGCAAAATTGAACGTATTTTACAATTATAATTATTATTATACACCTCATTTTAAAAAAAGAATTTGAAAAGTTTATGAATATTGTTTCAACTATATTAATTATAATGAATATTTCCGAGCGAAGCGTTAATTTTGACATTCGAAAGACGACAAGAGGAGGGGTTAACGCGGTGTGACCTCATAATTATTTGAGGGGTTCTGACTTTTTGTGACGACGTGTGACGAAGGGGAGGGGTCAAAAACTGCCAAAATCACGTTACGTAATTTATGGATGGCCCTAAGTCGTTTGTCAAATTGGCTCGAAATTGATACTCTACGAATTTAATATCCTAGTAGGTCATGTCAACAGAACAAAGGTTTAAAGATATATCCAATCTTGGTCAAGCTCTTTATTTGGTTGTTTCAATGAGCCACACACATGGTCCTGTTCTGTGATATTTGACAATCGATTGATTAATTTCCTGAAAGTGAGATACTTTTGTTTTACGCTTCAAAAAATGACTAAAATTGTCATATTACATGCGTAATATTTTCTTATCAAATGCGCAGAAAAGAAATTAAAGCTTTTCAACCATTACCGACGAAGCAGAATCATGCCTATAACAGGACCGATAATAACATCAAAGGTGCGTTCTACAGTTGATAGCCTACTTGCCTCTAGCTTTATTTCCTAAGAATCTAAAAACGAATTTGACAGAATAGCAGACTTTATCGAAGTACAGTAGGTTCTCTGCACTCAATGGATCTTCCAATAACTTTGGTAATTTAAAATAAAAATTAAAATGGCATGCTTTGGTTGGAAGAATTGAGATTCTGACTTAATTTATCTTAGATTCTGAAAAGAATCAAAGAATATCAAATTGTTTTTGATGTAATAACGGTTTTATGAAAAGGCCTGGTGATAGGAGGACTCTGTGTTATTTATACGAAAGTGAATAACATTAGGGCCTTTAAGTTAAAGAATGTCCCGTGTGCTAAACACGCCTTCAGATTTTCTTGGCATCAGCTGAATAAGTGCGGTTTCAAGTTCCAACCTCTCTCTCTCGCCGCCTTTTTTCCGCCGAGTATGATAGGAGTATCCAATGTAGTCGTTCACAGCTGAGCCTCGACGGGGCGAATGCCTTTGATAAGAAACAAAGCACGATCATATGCGTATGATAAAATAAAATACGTTAAAATACGTGTGTATGAATTTTAAAAATAAAATACGCGTATGGCACGCGTATTTTATAAGTCTGCTTGGTTTCTTATAATTTGCTTACTTAGCGAGCAATATCAATTGCGACGTCACGCCACGTCACTGTAACTGATCCCAAAATCCACTTCGTTAACACTTGTTCCTCTTTTAATTTCTCTGTGCAGGTAATTGACGCAATTTCATGGCCATGTAGGCCTAAGGTATTTTTGCTCACGTATGATAGCGCGTATGATAAAGAGTCATACGTTAAAATACGTGCGTATGATACAAAAATATAATACGTATGATACGTATGATCGAGCTTTGATAAGAAAGAACTGATCAGTTTGTTTCTGCCACAGTTGAGATTTGAACCTTGGACCTCATAATTTGCTGCACAGTTAATTAACCAATGGACCTGCGGGACCTGCGGGTCCTGAGTGTAATTTTGTACGCACTTTAAAGGAAATCTACACAGGAAATATCACATGCGCAATAACACAAGTATCTGCGGGACACACATTAATTGCTAACAAGACGGACTCGGTCTGTTCAAAATGCAGCAGAACAGTTGGATTATGCATGACTTTAGTGCACTAATAAAATTAATTTCATTAGTGACCTTGGGCTGACCTTTATATTGCTTTTCGGAAAGGTGGACCTAGACCAGTGGTTCCCAAAGGGGGGCTTACGCCCCACCGGGGGCAATTTTATTATTTAGGGGGCAATTGGGAAATTCCAATGTTTAAAATTTTTTGAACAGGATAATTAAAATGACAAGTGTTAAAGAACTTATGGACTATAGATTCATAGAAGCTTTCATTACTAAATGAGTAACGTATATTAATGCAATTCAGTTCTGTTTTGCATGTTTTGTATCTGTCGTTGCTGTTTTTCATATCTTTCATGTTATTCCGATAATACAAAATTCTGTGATTGCTTCTGTACATGTGTGTCACGGGGGGCATAAGGATTTTAAAACGATTTTGGTGGGGCATGGCCTAAAATAGGCTGGGAACCACTGAGTTAGACCGCAGACTTAAAAGACATAATTTATAATTGATGTTATTGTTGTCGCTGAATAGCTGAATGGCTGACGTTTTCTACACAAGGCTTGTCTTTTCAGTGACTGGAAATGGCGGCGGACCGTTGGAATCAGATGCATAACAGTGGGAAACATGCAGACATGGGAAACTTTATATAGACTATAGAGAGTCTGAATACTCTGTAACAGATGGTACTACTACGGTACAGTACTACTGTACTACTCGGCTTGGTATCGTGTCTCAAGGACCAAAAACAACCTGAGCTCGATAGGCGAATCGTGCAGGAGACTTTATTTGTTAACGTACGGTATTTTTATGTTATTGCAATTATAATGCGCCCCTCACACGCACCCTCATTTAAGTTTCAGTAGATTCCGTGACTAGACACATAATTTCAAGAATTATCTCGCATCTAGACTTGGAGTATTTTACTTATGCTAATACTGATGCTCCACATCCTTCCCTAAGAAGTAAAACTATAAGACTTCAGAGAGATGGGCATGGGTTGGGTTAATCCATGGGCATGGGTTGGGTTGGATTGGGCTGGGTTGGGTTATACTTTTTCATATTAATGGTGGGTTGGGTTGGGTCAGAAAATAATTTATGGGTTAAGAAATTGCAATGTATTACGGTGCGTTGGGTTGGGTCGTTACCCTACTGTCTCTCCATTTAGTATCTCTTATCAACGTTGATATCAAACTGTACACTGAATGGCATGTGCACATTATGGGCTATGTATTTTAATTAATCTTTGGATATTCAATTACATCTTGCTTGATTTTTGTTTTGATACTAACACAGTGACTGAAAGTGAATTGAACTGAGAAATATAATTCTGTGGTTGGTGAATTTAGATTTTTATTTGATTACTTGACGTTTTAAAATTTCCTGTAGAACATAGTAGTCTAATTAACTAATATAACACAATTATTTGCTTAACTTGAAACATGTTATGTTAACAAAATATGTTACCATTGTTGCTAGTTGAAGACTCATAACTTTGGATCCTAATCTCTACGCGCACAGTATGTAATTATACGCACACAAGCACACACACACGCACACACACCCACACTTGCTTCTAGGCTTTTATATTCGTATCCTATATGCTTATTGATTTTTGGCTTCTAGAGCGCAAATTTGTCAACAAATAATGCAATTGAGCGGCAAGACGCAATGACACTGTAGTTGATGATCTGTGACGTAGTCAGGGTTTACTTAAATATATGCGACACCTTGCGACCGCTGCCTGCCATATGCTGCACTAGCGAAGCACGGCCATTATACACTATACAGTCGCTATTATCTTATTATATAATTCTCGATGTCCGGTCTGTCTGTCGGTCACGATACACGGCAGATTTTGCAAGACGCTGTTGCCATAACAACGAAATTGTTTAATCAAAACTGTCTAAAAAACGCAGCGTTTAACGAAGTGTCTTAATTGCAGCTTAAAACCCCGTTCCCCTTCCCTCTCCCCATCTCTCTCCCAATCGCCCCGGCCCCAACCCCCATCCCCATTCCGGCCCCAGCCCATCCCCGCCCGCCCTACCCCACGGGCCCCAAACCCCCGTTTCTCCTTCCCTCTCCCCATCCCTCTCCCAATCCCCCTTCCCTCTCCCCATACCTCTCCCAATCGCACCGGCCCCAACCCATCCCCGCTCCGCCCTACCCCACAGGCTCCAAAGCCCCGTTCCCATGACCTCTCCCATCCCTCTCCCAACCCCTTCCCTCTCCCAATCATCCCGCCCCCGGCCCCAGCCCATCCCCCAGGCCCCAAACCATACCCACCCCGCCCTACCCCACAGGCCCCAAATCCCCGTTCTTATTCCCTCTCCCCATCCCTCTCCCAACCCTCCATTCCGTCTCCCCATCCTCCCAATCGCCCTAGCCCAAACCTATCACCTCTCCGCCCTACCCCACCGGCCCCAAACCCCGTTCCCAAACCTACACAACGCTGCTCCGAAAACCCGTACAACCCACTTTCCTCCTCTCAAACCTCCCTCCCGCTCCCAATGCCCTGCCCCCGTTATTATATATATTTACTTCTTCCTAACCTCAATACCTACTTTTTAAATTTAACTCTTCAAGTGGAATTAAATTTTCAGAAGCAAATCACCGTGCTGGGGATTTAATTTTTGGAAAAGCGTTCTTCAGAAATGATTGCTGTAACGTTTTAAATTTGCTATATCTCAGGCTGTATAGGAGCTAAAAGATGAGGTTTGTACCATTGTTTAGATTTTTATTCCTCTTTCTAACCGTCTGTGCAAAAACCAAAAACTTTGAGGTAGAGTCCACTTTACGGCCTAAAATATCACCCTCTCTCCCAAACAATTTCAAAGCCCCTAGCAAAAACTTTTCAGCGGTTACCCCACTTTAGTCAGCGGTAAAGTTGTAAAGGGATGTCAGGGGAACAAAATAAACCAAAAAGTTTGAAAATCGGTTGACATTTGGTAAAGATCTATCAATTCTAACCCGATGATCCCAATGTTTGAACATAAGTATTATGAACGAATTTCGCGAAAGTTTTTGAATTCTGAAAAAGTTTCCAATTTTTTTTGAATTTGCTACATCTCAGGCTATATAAGAGCTAAGGAGATGAGGTTTGCACCATTGTTTAGCTTTTTATTCCTCTGTCTAACCGTCCGTGCAAAAACAAAAAGTCTAGCGTTCACCAGCTTTCCGACAATCAAGTGAGAGAATGAGGAGCAGGCTGTTGCTTGGCGTGCGAAAGCAGCACAGCAAACAAGAGAATCAAGCACTGCATGTCGTTCGACACTGCCAAATCATTACACTTACGTTGACTATCAAGTTTTAAAAAATTCCTCCGAATGGGCGTTAACTCGGTTGAAGGAAAAGGCGGCGAGTTGGGGAAATTAATTGCGCAAAATGCTATTGCATTTTCGCAAAATCGGGTGATTAAACAGCCAATCTCCCCCGTCATTTTTGACGGGTAAACACCTAGTTATCTATATAATATATAATTCTCTCTGTCTGTTTGTCAGTCACGATACACAGCAGATGTTGGAGGACGTTGTTGCCATTGACAACCAAATTGTTTAATTAATCGACTGAGCGTTTGACGAATCGTCCTGCAGGCTACGGCCCAACACGGGGGACTGCGTGTGGCGCCGTAGATCCTACTGGGTACGCAGTCCCCCGTGTTGGGCCGTAGCCTGTAGACCCTACTGGAAGGGGGCGCAGCCTCCCGTCGTAAACAACCGACGTGGAGGCCGTAGGCTTGACAGGTTAACAGATAGTATATTATAATTGTTGTATTCAAGCTCTTAGCGACGATCAAGACATATTTACAATATGGTTACGCGTTCAACAGCGTATTGTTTACAAGCGTTGTTGGCTCACTTTCCGAGCCCTTTATGACCCACACTGCCCAGAATATCTGAGTGCGCTGGTGCAGCGAACGACGTCAAATGACTCGAGAATGAAGCTTCGGTCGAGTCGTCGAGTCCTGCTGCTTGTCCCTCCTCCGTCAAAGACCTCCAAGTTTGGAGAAAGGTCATTCTCCAAAGGGAACCCGTTACTTTGGAACTCGTTACCTGACGTTGTGTCGGAAGCTGTCTCTGCGGAATCCTTTCTTAGGAACTTAAAAACACACCTATTTATTATAGGATTTAACTGATAGAATTATGTCAAAGCGCTTTTGTTGTAGGCCTTAGCCTTGTTTACTGCGCTGGAGAAATTGTCTAGAAATAATAATAATAATAATGGGAACATTTAACGAATATTTTATATTAGGTATTCTTAAGTTACACGTTACTGCAAATGACAAACACTATTCGCACAGATGTCAACTACTTAACTTTAGATCCCTTGAGCAAGTCCTAAATTTCAATTTTTTTAATTATTAATATTTCACCTCCAGTAGACCTACTTCCTCAAGGTTCGTCACCACATACATGGTTCGCGTTCTAGTACCGCAATGACTGCTTATTCTTAGGCGCTTTTAAAAAGATATGCTTTAAGTTCAGATAGACAAACTTAAGGAAATGCTCCATGATGCGAAGGAAATATTGTAACTGAGAACTTGTTGCTTGACTAGTTAGCTAGTTAGTTACAGGCTAATTTATATAGCGCTATTGTCCTATCAGGCTATAGTCAAGAGCGTTTCACAAGGTTTCTTTCTACCAGCTTTCTTTCTACCAGCTTCGGCGGATTGGAGCGATTAGAAGACACCTACCTGCGTCTGTCGCGACCCAGCTTGGGCGGACACTAGTGCTCACGAAAATAGACTGCTGTAATTTAGTATACTCCTCGGAACGCCAGACTACCAGCTCAATCGTCTACAGATGGCGTTAAACACCCGCCCGAGTGATCTTTCAGACCAGGTGGTGTGAGCACGTCACCCCCCAACTTCGGGACAGATTACACTGGCTCCGCATTCCGGAGCGGGTAATCTACAAGAGGTGCTGGTTCACATTTAGAGCACTCTACGACCCGTTCTGCCCAGACTATCTATCGGTGCTTCTTCGAAAGCCTCCACCCACAGAAGGTCGTCTGCGGCTCCGCTCCTCCACCCGGGTCCGTCTGACGGTGCCTCCTCCCTCGAGAACAGCCAAACTGGGAGAGCGTTCTGTTATTCGAGGGAACCCGGCTCTCTGGAACGCGTTACCAGACAGTGTCACCAACCAAGGCTCGATCATACGCGTATGACAAAATAAAATACGTTAAAATACGTGCGTATGAATAAAAAAATAAAATACGCGTATGATACGCGTATTTTATAAGTCTGTTCGGTTATTTATAATTTACTTACTTAGCGAGCAATGTCAATTGCGACGTCACGCCACGTCACTGTAACTGATCCCAAAATTGACTTCTGTTAACACTTGTTCCCCTTTTAATTTCTTTGTGCAGGTAAATGGTTAACAGACTGCTGTAATTGACGCAATTTTATGGCTATGTAGGCCTGAGGTATTATTGCTCACGTATGATAGCGCGTATGATAAAGAGTCATACGTTAAAATACGTGAGTATGATACGAAAAATATAATACGTATGATACGTATGATCGAGCTTTGTCACCAACGCTACCAACTTGGAAACATTCACTAAGAGACTAAAAACGCACTTGTTCGGACACTCCTTTATTGCAATGTAAAGCACTCTTGACTCTAGCCCGCTAGGAAAATAGCGCTATATAAATCAGCCTATAACTAACTAACTAACTATGGTACTAAACGAGTGTCCGAACAAATGCGTTTTGAGTCTCTTAGTGAATGTTTCCCAGATAAGTCGCGTTAATAACACTGTTCGGTAACTAAGGGGTAGACATTGGATGGATTCTTGAATTGGGTTCCAAAGTTCGGGTGCAGCGTGAGATTAAACACGGCTGTAAATTTTGTGAGATAATTGATAAATATATATATATATATATTGCAATATATACAAATCCTGGATTTAAGAAATATATCGGCGATTAACTTTTCGAAATTCAAAAGGCTCTAGCGGTCTAGCCGTTCTACCTATACCTGTGTTCTTAAAAGACATCTGTAAAGTTTAAAAAAACTAAATCTAAGCAGACAGATGCAGAGGCGTCATTTGGGGGGGGGGCTGGGGGGCGTGGCCCCCCCAAGGAAATGAAAATATTAATCTATAATGTATTAATATGTGCAACAACAAAAAAAACAGGGCCGTGGCCCCCCCAAGGAAATGAAAATATTAATTTCTAATGTATTAATAACCTAAGAAGGGCCAAGTAAAAAAAAAAGGTCGTCAACTATTTTTTGGGTAATTGTAACGTAAAAAGAACTGACGAGCAAAAAAAAAAAGTCGTCGACTTTTTTTTGAAACTCAAACTAACTCAGTCAAAAAATTTTCAAAAAATTAAAAAAATTTGAAAAGAAAATTTTACAAAATTTCTCGCCCCCCCTTCAAGAAAAGTGTGAAATGACGCCACTGGACAGATGCAACGTATCCACAACGATGACGTAATAATAGTCATATTTAAATTTGTTCTCAACGATGACGCAATAATGGACCTCCTCAATTTGTTGTCTTCACCTATGATGTAATAATGGGGCTCCTTTTTTCATTCAGCGTAAAATGATAGCATAGCATAATTATTATAATTAAAACGTCATGACATAATTGAGTTATTTAATCGATGGCAGATGAGATATTGATGGCGAATAGTTTTAATTCGCATTTGTTATGGAATTTATTAATTAGACATAAAAATGATATGATGTGGAATCAGAAAGAAAGCGCAAATCAAACCGCTGAAGTGAGTTAGACATCAAATCTGTACATTATTTCAACAATTTGGGTTCAACTTCTCCTGAGGAAAGAGCTCAAGTTTGAAATATGGGCTAAACTGCCCTCCCTATAAACGAGCTAAACTTTAAAGTTTAAACCATTTCACATTGTCGTACATTGGTGTGATAATCAGTTTTTCACATTGAAACTTCAAGTTTAATTCGTTCAGCTCAGTGTTTTATTCAGGCCTGTTAGGGGAGATCCCCAAACCTCAAAATCCCCCAAATGTCAGCACTAACACAGATTTTTAACCCAGATTTTTGCATTGCACTATGTATTTTCCCCTCCAGCCAATCAATCCACCCCGCAATAGGTCTGGAGTCTGGATAAAACACTGATTCAGATATCTGTTAAGGAAGCAAAGTTGCATTGAAAAGGAGAATTAGTCAGCAGAGGAGTTGTGTTGTTTTAAATTTCCACGAATGAATCGATTTCACGTCTAAGAATGAAGAAACGTCTCAAAATGTGTCCACTACTCAGCCTTCTAACCTCTGTACGATATAGAAGATCACCATACTCAGAGTCCATTGCCTGCAAGTAATGTTGTAAACTGTCTGTGATTCAGTCACCTAGATCGTATAACGTTAATGTTAATTGGACAATTTATATAGCGCTGTAAAGTAAAAACCACAACGTTGGTTGTTTTAACTTCCACCCACTTCACTTCTTTAATTTGTAGACTTTTTTGCAGAGCACAAGACATAACATTGGTATAACACCGCGCCCGCTAACAGGTGGCGACGATTCGGCAAACGACTGTCCGATGTCAACCTGCGCCATACCGTTGATTGTGGCCATTCTGGGACTTGCTGTTGCCATTTTGGCTGTAATCCCTCCTGTTCTCAAGTTCTATCGACGGTAAGAACGTTCGTTCAAACCTCGGAATGCAATTGACCAGTGGTTCCCGACCTTTTTAAGACCATGCCCCACCGAAGTCTTTTTAAAATCCCTATGTCCCCTCGTGACATATACACTATTATACAGACAGTAATCACAGTAATTGTATAATCAGAATAAGGGTTAGTTACCTTAATAATGCCTGACAGTAACCCTAACCCAATTCGATAGATAAAATATCTAGAAAAGGAACGATTGCACTGAGATACACTTAAGTTGTAAGCGAATTCACTAATTCATTCTCGAATTGCCCCCTTAATATTTGAAATATTGAAATTGCCCAATTCCCCCCTAAATAATGAAATTGCTCCCCCGGTTGGGGGGTACTCCTCACTTTGGGAACCACTGCATTAGACCCATCACTATCAAGGTTGTCTTGCGAGGTTTCAAACTCAATAAGTCTTGAGTTTTCTGTCGGTCACACTAAATATTGTGAAGTCAAAAACATTTATTATAGAGGAAAGTAGTCACGCTTTATTGTCTTCGTTAAATACTTGTTTTAAGTACAAATTGACATAAGCGATCTTCTTGATGAATGACCGACAGATGAATCCCCTCAGGTTAAAGGAAGTCCCAACAATGCGAACATTTGCGTTTTCTCCTAATGATCATGCATCTGGCTTTTCCCTTTGCGACGATACGCGTCGGGTCAATGTGGTAGGCAGAGTTTACGTTACCCCAGTTACTGGGAGTGTACTGCAGCTGCCACCAGTGACGGTCCCATTATGTTGATGACTGGGAATGCATCTCCCCACTGGGTTTCTTGATGACCTTTTTTGCTTGTCAACCTAATTTCCGGTTGAGTTTTACAAAAATTCAGTGAAAAATACTGAGAATGACCTTCATTTTTTCGCTTGTTGGCCTTTTTTGCAAGGCTTATTTAGTGGGCAAAACACTAACAATGATCTTTTTCTCTCTCTTCTGTTGTTTTTCTTTTTCTTCACTTTGCATCTCCCCACCAACTTCCTATAATTTTTTCCATCCTCCACCAAGAATTCCTGCAACCGCCACTGGCTGCCACCAGTACTGGTTGTCGCTAATTGGTGTATCATTTATAATCACGCACGAGAAACCCCGCTCACATCCAGCTGACGAGATAGGCAGAATCTGAATTCTACTGAGTACTGAAGCAGGCACAATATGCCGATTACTTTCACATTGTTCTTCTTGTACTGTCGAAACTGATCCAAGGCTAGTACAGGATCTACTTTGTACAGTTCTACAGTACTAGGTAGACTATTGCTCTATCGCCAAATAACGACCTTTCAATTGTATTGCAGTTTTTATCTTTTTATCTTCTCTTAAAAGCAGTGGCGGCTCCAGGATTTGGCAAGTGGGGGGGGCCGTTGGGGTGGCAATTTCTATTCATGGGGGCAACCATTTGTTGTTTAATGTATGTAGCATTAAGTATAGGTCCCAACAGGGGGCCACTGGGGGGCCAGACACTCAATAGGGCACGGCCCCCTGGCCCCCCGGTGGAGCCGCCACTGCTTAAAAGTCCTAACAAGCAAAAAGGGTCATCATCCATGAAAATATTTTCATAATTTTTGTGCTTTATTTTTGGATTAGAAGAAGAAGCAACGCGCGCCGGGAGCAAGAATCGCCATCGCGCACACTAGCTAATATTGATGCTAATCCTGACACCGTAAAGTATGCCTTCATCTTCATCTTCATCTCTTCATCCACTTTTCATATAATGGAAACTCAAATTCTGATTAAGACGCGGCATCAGGCTCGCTAAAGTGGCAGGCGCCTTTAAATCAGTGTGGACAAAGATCGAAATACAGGACCACAGTTTGGATGAGCTAGACATCTGATTGCGTTCTCACATTGTATTCAACAGACAGTTGCTTGCTTTAAATTTTACTTACACGCATGGGGCCAGGCCCCGCAGAAGACCCCGAGCAGTACGTGAAGTACGATTGTTAAAATGATTTGCATTGGTGAAATAGTATAAGAAACAAATACGTGTGACTTTCACAATTACAGTGGTTCTGACACAGGGCAGTCCCTACTGAACCACTTTAAACCTTTTTATATTATATTATTATTATAATCCGACTTGAATACGCTTTTTCAGAGTCTCCGTCTGACCCAGTTCAGGTTACGGCGCATCTAATCCCAATAAATTTAATACAGTTTCTAGACGTGATTTCAAAGGCATACAGTAGAACATCAGGCGCTTTTCAAGCTCTCTAATTGCCTAATCATATTGCTGAGCAAAAGCAGCTAATCAACAGAAATCTCTGTATACATGACAACCAATCAGAGAACATCAGAGATTGACGTCGTCTGATTCTAATATTTCGCAGCAGATTCCGCAGCTGCCATGAGAGGCGTAGCTACCATATAACAAGAATAAGCAAGGCATTAGGGCCGAGAACTGGGGCCATTTTTGACCACCAATGTAAAAATGAAAGTAAATAATAACAAAAGTAAATAATTAAAGACACATTAAAAACCAGTCTTAATCAGATAAATTTGGTAGGTATTAAATATGACAGCGCTACAAAAACAAAGCCGTTTTACAGTTTTCAGTTTCCGGAATCCGGTGACAGACGATGAGTTATTATTAAGTGTTAAACATTTTTTAAGCCTTAGTGCGCTGTTCGTCATGTTGTGACTCTTTAAGTTGAAGGGGCCCATTAATAATTTTTGCATTAGGGCCTAAAAATCCTAGCTACGCCACTGGCTGCCATACAAAACCATTACTGGCATTACACAAACTAATTTCAATCGATGAATAAGGCAAAAAATAAAAATAAAATGAAAATGAATAAAGATCGGGTGCTTTTGGAATCTAAACGGAACGCGTAATCATCAGAATCTTGGAGCAAATACATAATCTTCAGAGGTGTAGCGACGGGGGCATAACGGTATATATACCCCCAAAATCAGTCTACCTTAAAGTTTTTAATGTTTTAAGATTTTAAAAGTTTTTGAAGATTTATACCCCAAATCACATTATATTCCCCAAATCAAATTTCTGGCTACGCCCCTGATCATCTTTACCAATTACATTACCCGAAGTTTATTATAATTATGATTATGTGTTGTCTTATTAATTTTTTGAAGCGGAAACGAAAAGGAGATGTCATCAGGATACTGCTCACCTCTCAGGTATCAATAGTGCACCTTAAAACACAAAGATTCGTCTGTTTTGTCTCTATTAACGTTTTCTACAATTTTGAAAATGATTCAGAGAATGGCAGTGTTGTTACTTTACTAGGTTCTACGCACTCAAAGGATTTTTCAATGAAACCAGTTATTTCAAGTCAAATGGAATTAGTGCGCTCTAGTGGAAAGATCTGGACTTCTAACAGTCTAACTAAATGTATCCAAGACTTGGAAATTAATCGAAGAATATTAAATGTTGTGACAAAGGTTTTAAAAATGGAATGCTAAGAGGTTTTTAAAAATGGAATGCTAAGCCTGGATGAATATACATTTCGGATATAGGCTAATTACGCAGTCATTGTACATAATGTACAATGTACATGGTGAGAGACATGCAACTGTGGATAGCTGTATCAACATATTTTTATTTAGTAAAAAAACAATGGTATGGACATAGGCCCTATGTCTAATGCAATGCCTCATCATCGTCGTCGTCATCATCATCATCATGGTGCTTTCTACGAACACTTTGGCGACAATACCTAGATACAAAACATTTCTAAGTCTTGCCATCTGTTAATCTTCTCCCTTCTGTGATTGAAATTATTTTCAAGTAGCCTACATATCTTCTCTGATGTTGTCCATCCACTGTTTTCGTAGTCCTTCTCTGCCCCTATTTCCTTCCATTTGAATGTAGAGTACTTTATGTGGTAAAATCCTTTCATCCATTCTATTGACGTATCCAAACCAGGAAAGCCTTTTCCTGCCAACTTTGTTGATATATAATTGTATCATTTCGGTTGAAACGCTGTATGATGTCTTCGTTTCTTATCTTTTGCAACAGGGTTACTCCACGGATTCTCCGTAAGCAGGTCATTTCGGCCATTAGCAGCCTACGTGCCTCTGTTTCATAAAGACTCCATATTTCTGTACCATACATGGTTTGTGGGAGTACCAAAAATTAAGGCAGCATAGTGCAAATTTTGAAAATGCACAAAATCAATATCGGTTTAGGATTAGAACCATGTTTCTGAGCCATGTGTTATAGGGATACACGTTAATTAATTATATACGCCAGTCTGATTCTACAGTAAAATAATTGACTATTTAATTTCTATTAACACGTGCTTATCTCTAATGTTGTTATCCTATTTAAGTCACAGAAGTACTGAGACGCAGACGACCCGAGAGCCTACCACAAGTGATCAGACAGTTGATAAAGATAAAAATATCTCTATTTACGAACATAGAAAGATGAAAATTTCTTCAAACCAAGATTTGCCTGTTGAAAATGATCAGACAAGTGATCAGACTGCTGACAAAGGGAAAAGTATCTACAAATATAGTCTCGGAAAAAAGAAAATATCTTCAAACCAGGAGTTGCCTTCTGAAAATGATCTGACCAGTGGTCAGGTTGCTGACAAAGAGAAATGTCTCTACAAATACAGTCTCGCAAAAAGGAAAATATCTTCAAACCAAGAGTTTCCTTTTGAAAATGATCTGACCAGTGGTCAGGCTGCTGACAAAGGGAAACGTATCTACAGTCTCGGAAAAAATAAAATATCTTCAAACCAAGAGTTTTCTGTTGAAAGTGATCTGACCAGTGGTAAGGTTGCTGACAAAGGGAAAAGTAAACCTAATTGCGACCTCACAAAAAAGAAAATGTCTTCGAACCAAGAGTTGCCTACTGATCAGACTGCAGACAAAGGGAAAAGTAGCTTTATTTACGACCTCATAAGAAGGACAATGTCTTCGAACCCAGAGTTGCCTTCTGAAAATGATCAGACCACTGACAATGAGAAGTACATATATATTTATTTTTTTTATTTATTTACGTATTTATTTATTTACGAATTCATGATCTGCTTCTCTGCTTCTGAACAGTGGCGGCTCCAGGATTTGGCAAGTGTGGGGGAGGTGGCGTTGGGGTGGCAACTTCTTGTCATGGGGGCCAACCATTTGTTGTTAAGTATGTAGTATTAAGTATAGGGTCCCAACATGGGGCCACTGGGGGCAGGCACTAAATAGAGAGCACGGGCCCTCCTCGGGCCCCCCTGTGGATCCGCCACTGCTTCTGAATGCAAAGACTTTGAACATCGATGTTAACATGTGCAATTTTGGGCATTCGGACATGAGCATGTAATAACATTAGAAGACAGAGCATCTGTTATTGCAAATAAGGCGTACGACTTGTATGAAATCGAGTGCGCTGATTCCGAATCAGAATTTACAGATTTTCAGTTTACAGATCGAAATTAATTTTATCGAGTGAATGCTTTTAGTGTAATTCACTAAGTTTTTAAGAAAAAAACTAGAGATGAGTAGGCGAGTGTGCGTTAATTATCTTGACAATTTTGCTACATTTGTGACAAATGCAATACTGATGGGAAATGGAAGAGATGGCAGTGTAATGTTATCAGGTTACTGAGTTAGGTAAAATCTGAGTTGAATGCACACACATTTATGCATTTATTGCACATTTATGTACATGTAAATGTACACACAGCAAGACCATAAAAGGTGAAAACGAAAACATAGTGGTTATAAAACAGAGCAGACCATTCTGAACCACTCTAAATCTGGCTATTATTAAAATGTCTTACTCTATATAGGCCTGAAGAAAATCAATGCGAAATTTGTTTGAAATATAGGCCTATATTGGACTTTAGGCCTATTCATCATCGTGATCATGTTCAACCAAGTCGATATCGACTCCTAGTGTTATCGCGGATTGGTTTCATAGATTCCATCTGTTTATCTCGTGCGTGGTCTTCCTCTTCCCCTACTTCCTTGCATCTTTGAACTTTATTACTAATGCTTAAATTTAATGTTGTTATTCTATGTAAGTTACAGAAGTTCGGAGACGCTTAAAAACCGAAAGTCCGCAACAAATGATCACGCCACCGACAAAGAGAAGTATTCCTCTAATCACAGCATCAGAAAATCGGAAGCATCTTCAAACGAAGAGTTTCCTGTTGAAAATTACCAGACCACAGACAAGAAGTATATGTCTTTATTTACGACTTCAATACAGTATCTGTTCATATGATTCTGACTTTAATTTGTTAAACATCAATTTCAACGTTTGGAATCTTAGGATCAGAGCCGTAGCTAGGGGCAGGGGTATATGCCCACGGGCGCCGAGGTGAGGGGACGCCAAAATTGGGTATTTGGGTAAGTAAACTGTATAATAAAGAAGAAACATGTGCGACGGCCTTTTTTGGCTCGTCGGCACTATGTGAAGAGGGGCGCTGTAAGACATGAGGGGCGCCGAAAACAATGTGACGACCCCTTTTTGTTTTTGCTTGTCGTCAGCTGTCTGAAGAGACACCAACGGTACACTTTGTTCCCCGGGCGCCGGATACCCTAGCTACGGCTCTGCTTAGGATACTGTGAATATAAGCTTCTTCTTTCTTTTCTTTCCTTCCGGGGTTCCCTATTGGTGGTTGGACGATGGGTCTGAATGAGTTCCTTTCACTTCTGTCTCGTTCTTGCTGCCTCTCTCTTTCTCTCTCTCTCTCTTGTTGCCCCGGTCATTTACATGTAGATGAAGTTCATTTGCAAATGAGTTTCATCCAAGTGAATTTAAGCATACAGTATGACAATAAACAACACCACTGAGCAAGTTCTTTAGTGTTACATGCCTTATATCTCCATCACTGGCATATTCTTTTATTAAGGGTGGAGTTAACCTCTATTTATGCCTATGTCATTATATCACAGCGATGATCACAACAGCTCCACTCCAGTCACAGATCGTAAAGACAGTTCAACTCAAGCCACTGCAGACACAATAGCAAATACTTCAGGTCTAAATATCAACTTTACCAACTGAAAGGTGCGTTCTACAGTTAAACATATATTCACCTGCTTCTTATTGTACATAAATATTTAGCAGATTTGCAAATAATTGCAAAATTATCAGGAATTAAAAGGTAAATGTACAGTGTAGTGTAGTTCCGTACTCGAACGAGCGTATGGTCAGGCGCTGATCTCCGTGTATTAGACCAGCAGCGACGCAGGTGGTTTGCGACATTAATCTAGAGTAGTTTGCCATTGCTTTCTCTAGACACGCGTTTAACCTTCATAGCTCAACGCTGCTACCAATGTATCGACGCCTAAGCGACAAACGACTTGGTTGGCCGCCAGCACCAGGACTAGACCGTAGAATGGTAACCCATTTAAGTAATGACCGCGCTTAACGTTGCTTAACTTCGGTGTTCTGAAGGGAACCGGTCATACAACGCCAAGTATACAGTGTATATTCGCTTAATGGATCCTTCAATATTTGTTTACATACAAATATAAAATATGATTAATTATCACCCCACTTTGGTTATTTTACAGTCTTTGTGCTAACAGCATATAAGGAAATGCCCTTGTGCTACACTGAATCCAGCAATAGGTGGCATATATCTATTGTCCAGTGTTCGCCTTAAAACCACGTTCCAGTGTTACGAAAACACATTCCAGTATTACACGACAGTGAAGATTTCAATAGCTACAAACCAATATCTCTGACAACCAGAAAAGTGTAGTATTTTTACCACAGGAAGCCAAAGTTATACTCATTTCACATAGTAACCGTAGACTAATTATATTTTAAAATGATTTAACTTTAAGCGTATTCTTTTCAAATAGATATATTTTATGTTTGATATCATTGCTGATCTTAGCAGTAACTTCAATTTATAAAGTATATGCGCATAGGCAAACGCGTGTATTTTCAGTGGTCTAAAATGTCAACGGAGTACGAGAGTCATGAGCGCCTTATCGTGTGGAAACTGATATCTAGTACGTGGAGTTGAGTCGTTCTAATTTCTTGACTTGTTATCGTATTGGAAGTCACATTAACACTTAAGGCTTGTTAGCAGTGAAACACTTTGATTCTTTTTTAGTTTAATTCATTACAAACACAACTGTCAACTATTGTATATTTGTTAAAGACGAATAAATTACTGATAGCGAATTTTATAATCAAATGTCGACTCAATAGGTAGAAATTTGGAGTGACTTTGGCTGAAGTTAACGCTTTCTTCAGTGTTCATCATGAGGAACTTAATTTATTATATACATATATGTGTGCTTAGTTTTACTTAAATACACATTAATTTTCACGAGAATATACAGTATATACCATATTGTGTCAATTCAATATTTTTATATGCTCTTACACTGTAGGTTTTTGCTTTGTAAATTATTTAACAAAAAGCGAAGTCAAAATATAGTTGTGATCAAGATTTTTGGGGTTATGGAGTCATAGCCTTTGGCGACAAGATCAGGCTTTTCTACCAACAAAAGGATAGAAAATGCTACAATAAAGTAAAAAGGTCTTACTGTCCGCAATCAGTGGGAGTGAACCACATTCTAGGCTCGAGAGTCAAATCCATCTATCAATTCGCGGACGGAGTATATATATTCAACGCGGGTTACTCAGTACGGTTTCATCATTATTGTGCCTTCCTTGCTAGCGAGCACTTACGGGCAGTGATGGGCAACTAACTAAAAAATATTAGTTAAACTATAACTAAATTTCAACTAAAAATAAGTAGTTAAACTTTTAGTTGCTAACTAACTTTCTAAAATAGTTAACTAAACTAAAAAATTAGTTAAACTTTTTGCAACTAATTTTACAACTATTTTTCATGTATCAAATATGTGTTCATGAAAACAATTCAAAACATAGACGATGCTGGCAGCATCAACACGTCAGTCAATGAACCATTGAATTAATTAATCATTGATTGTCTATTTAAGTCTTAGTCTAGACTGCAGGAACACAAGTTTGTCAAGAATCTCATCGCTTTACTTTTGGTCGGCAAAAGCGGCACGTGGCACTGAAATTCTTGCAGTCATTATGAGCTTGGTTTGAGTCCTTTAACTTCAATTTGACTTCTTCGCAACACATGTTTACTAATTCATTTTCACTTTTCCGTTGCTAGAAAACGCTACTTATGATGTAATTCAATATTGTATATAATTCCAACTAAAGATAAACGACTTCATATAAAAGCATTTCCCGCTTACCGAGATCAAAGATCGTAAGTAAGTAAAAAATACACTGGTCTCTGACCAAGATCAGTGATATATGGTGTTATCGTTGTCATGAAAAAAATTACCCAGAAAGGAATAGATAAAAAGTACTGTAATTTCGGATCACCAACTAAAATTTTTTAGTTAAACTATTTAGTTATTAACTAAATTTTTTTAGTTAAACTATCATTTTAACTAAACTATTTATATTTAATTAAACTATGAAGCTAACTAAAAAAAAGTAGTTAAACTTTTAGTTAGCAACTAATTAGTTAACTAGTTGCCCATCACTGCTTACGGGCAGCCAATGGTCGCGATCGCGGCTGGTCGCGGACAAATTACATATTTCCAGATAGCGGGTGGTAGCTAATTTGGCCAGATAGTCAACCGAGAAATGACTGATCGAAAATAAACAGCGCTCAAAATGGATACATAAACACACTGAAATAAAATTAATGATCCAGTGATAGCATTGCGTTCAATTACCATAGATGCTTGATTAATTTTAGATATTAATAAAAAAAGTCGATTAGGCCATGTGACCTGTATCCTGATTCCCTGCCAAAGGGATGTTGTCATAGGGTTGTTCTCTCCTCTGCCGAGTACAGAATTATTACCTACTGCAGGATGTACATTGATAAACTCGCTAAATGGCGGAGACAAAATGGGCGTTATATCTCGTTGTTCATGACACATATCTGTGAACTTAAGCACATCACAGCTTACTATGCATGATTAAATACTGTAAATAATCCGGACAAGTGAATATGAACTCTTATCTTAGAGTTTGCCAGCCCTTAGATAATGTGCTGCATATTGCAAGATTAATATGTGTCAAAAAGTACATTCATGAAAAATGGCAGCCCCACAATTCGAGACGAACGCCATATATTTCTGCCTGTTAATCGCGAGCTAAAGCTCATATGTCAAGACAATGTTGCAAGACAATACTTTCACGGAATTTGACAGCTTCAGTCTGAAACTAAAAAGACTCGTTGGAAATCTCTAGGTAAGATTTGAATCATGTTTGATAAAGGCTTTGGTCCATTTTGTTTTAAAATATTTAAGGTGCTTATAAAGACATTGAACGATATTGCTGTGGATCTATTGATATGTTCTACGCTAGTTGCCTGACGAAGGTGCTGCATAACACACTAGATGGACAGAGTTTAGAGTATGAGTGCAGGCACAGTACATTACATTTTAAATCATTAAACATATAGTTGTCATCAAGATTTTCGGGGTTATGGAGTCATAGATGAAATGTCATCCAACCTCAAGCCTGTGACGCTTTGGGCCATCTATTTATCTAATACATCATTCTCCTGTGGTTTCGCATGTTATTTGCGTTGTGGCTTTGCAGTAAATTGTGCTTCCGGACTTCGGTTTGCGCGCGCTTATTGTCTTTCGCGTTTTCATGCACGGATGTCTCGTTCGCCGGAATGAACCGGTCTTCGGGTCAACTTTAAGGAAATTAGGAACGCCGTTGCGACGTTTATGGGTAATCGTTAAATTTAACAGTGCGCTGTGTTCGGATTCCCAGACAGGCAGACAGGCTGACAGACATACAGACAGACAGACTGACTGACTGACTAAATGACAGACAGACAGACAGATATAGATAGATAGATAGATAGATAGATAGATAGATAGATAGATAGATAGATAGATAGATAGATAGATAGATAGATAGATAGATAGATAGATAGATAGATAGATAGATAGATAGATAGATAGATAGATAGATAGATAGATAGATAGATAGATAGATAGATAGATAGATAGATAGATAGATAGATAGATAGATAGATAGATAGATAGATAGATAGATAGATAGATAGATAGATAGATAGATAGATAGATAGATAGATAGATAGATAGATAGATAGATAGATAGATAGATAGATAGATAGATAGATAGATAGATAGATAGATAGATAGATAGATAGATAGATAGATAGATAGATAGATAGATAGATAGATAGATAGATAGATAGATAGATAGATAGATAGATAGATAGATAGATAGATAGATAGATAGATAGATAGATAGATAGATAGATAGATAGATAGATAGATAGATAGATAGATAGATAGATAGATAGATAGATAGATAGATAGATAGATAGATAGATAGATAGATAGATAGATAGATAGATAGATAGATAGATAGATAGATAGATAGATAGATAGATAGATAGATAGATAGATAGATAGATAGATAGATAGATAGATAGATAGATAGATAGATAGATAGATAGATAGATAGATAGATAGATAGATAGATAGATAGATAGATAGATAGATAGATAGATAGATAGATAGATAGATAGATAGATAGATAGATAGATAGATAGATAGATAGATAGATAGATAGATAGATAGATAGATAGATAGATAGATAGATAGATAGATAGATAGATAGATAGATAGATAGATAGATAGATAGATAGATAGATAGATAGATAGATAGATAGATAGATAGATAGATAGATAGATAGATAGAAAGAAAGATAGATAGAAAGAAAGAAAGATAAATAGATAGATATAGGGAGAGAGTCGTCCAGTTAAAGATCAGTCGAGAGTGATATCATGGTTTAAGACTTGATTAAACGAGATCAGTGAGTTAAAGAATGCATGGGCACTGGATCTCGTCATCAGATAAGAGGTTAACACCATAGCATCTATTATATGATGCAAATGGAGTTTGCACAATGATACAGATGCTATGGTGTTAACAACTAAATGGATACACGTTAATTTGTTAATGAATTAAGTCATTTTGCCATCAACTTCCGGTTAACGGGAATGGGTAGAGACTTCATTTCTGAGTGTGTTTACCAAGTTCCATAGCTGTAAACTCCAGTTGCAACGTGTAATAGATGCTATTGCATCAGTAACTCAATGGATACACGTTAATTTGTTATTTTGTTAATTAAATAAGTAATGACGTCATCAACTTCCGGTTACGTGAAATGCGTAGAGAGTTCATTTCTGAGTGGGACTACCAGGTTTCATGGCTGTCATAACTGTATCATTGTGCAAACTCCAGTCGCAGCATGTAATAATTTATGTGAAGCTAGATATTTAGACCTGTCAAGCTGCGGCTGAGTAATAAAAATCCAAGTTTGATTTTGATATCTCACAAATTGGCCAAATTATAAGCAAAGCGGATGAAATTATACAGAAAGGTGGGAAAATATGTGCTGTACACGTGTGGCAATTTTGATAGAAATATATTTAGGAATTTGTAAGAAATCAAAGTTTTCCTGCTGGGTTTTTTTCGTAGACACCCTGTAGTATTTATTATTTTTGTTTGTTGTTGTTGTTGTTGGAATTATTATTATTATTATTATTATTATTATTATTATTATTATTATTATTATTATTATTATTATTATTATTATTATTATTATTATCAATCATAGTAGTAGTAATTGTCTAGGAAATGTATTATCATATTAGATTTGAGAAACATCTCTTACTACCTACCCTCTATTGTGCATCCCATTTTCTTTTGTATTGACAAAAATAACGAGTTCTAATCACACATGGCTGCAGATCAATTCCGATTAGTTGTTCGCTCGAAATAGCCATAGATGAATAATGATTAAGTCTCCCATCAGAAAAATTGCTGGCTCTCTCAAAATGTCGACGAGTCTGTCTGCTTGACAAGGCCATACTAAAAAGAAATGCCATTTTTGATCACGCCTCCTCCAAATGTCTGGCTCATAAACCTCAAATGCTTAAAATGAGACTCGATCTGTAGGTTTTAGAGTTTCAAATGACTCTCCTCGTGTTACGAAAAATACAAAGACCTTCTCATTACGAAATCCTAGGAATATTCTCAGTTTTTTGCCATTGTAATGTAAGCGTCTTTCTTTTGTCGAAAATATTCATATTGTTTCAGTTTATATTCAAACAGTTGAATAAACCCTTTAATCCCGGTTTTCGTAAGATCTTTAAGGGCTTCGAAGGTTATCTAAGGTTACCTATCTTTGTGGAAAAACGGGTTATTTAAGGTTTCTTATTATGTCAGCAAGGGTTACTAACAACTAAGAATAGTGTATTTGGCAAAACACTCAAAAGGACATTAAATACTTGGCCTAGATCCTGAGGACATTCTCTCGTCTACAGCGTATATGGCCGTAAGCCACATCACCACTACGCGACAAAAACAACACATCGGAAGGGTGGTTGATGATGGAAGCAATTTCCATCCTTTCCATCATCCGTCGCTTGTGCCAACAAAGCAGGCGGCATATCGTCTGCGCTGTCAGGAAGAGGACAGCCATTGTGACCCGAGGATCGGTTTTCAACGACGTTTAGGTAATAGCTAGATCGATCGCCGAGCGGCGCTGCACGTTCTTTTTATGCCGGTAGCGAACAATCCCCTCGATTCATGGTCGGGTGCCACTAGAACATTCAAACTGAATTAAGTTTTGGATTAGGATTACACCGAGTGACTCCCAGGAGGCTTTCTGGACATCATTCGGCCATTTTCTTCAGTCTCCTTTTCCGGTTTTGTTAATTGGGTTTTCAATTTATCTCTGCTTCGGTTTTTGTGCAAGGATTTGTAAAGGCATTTGTTTAGGACACAAGTTTTGGATGCTGGTATTTTCTGGTTGCTTATCCTGAGCGAGAATTGATTTATTCTGCGTGGAGTTCAAGAAATAATAACATTAAAACCGCTAAGTCTTAGCATGTAATGGTTCTATAGTAATATGTTGTGTGTGGGTCTGTGGGACTTTTGGAGAGGTGTTTGCCTCTCAGTGGCAGCTCTAGGATTTGGCATGTGGGGGGCCGTTGGGGTGGCAACTTCTAATCATGGGGGGACAACCATTTGTTGTCTAATGTATGTAGCATTAAGTATAGGGTTCCAACTGGGGGCCCATTGGGGGGCAGACACTCAATAGGGGGGCACGGCCCTCTGGCCCCCGGTGGAGCCGCCACTGCCTGTTCTCCTGCTTGTTTCTGTGTGTTTGGTTCATAGGTGGCGCTGTCATGATTATTGTGCCGTGTAGCTTATGAGCTTAAACTATCCTATGTCTTTGCTTAGGCTCTTCCGTCTTGGTTATGGTTGTACTTTGAGCTTTTGCGAGGATAAACTATTAAAATCAACTAGATACTTTATGATAATACAACCACTCGCCCAGAGCCTCCAACAATATTATATCACAACGAACACGCAAAATGTTTGTAGCAGCGTCTAATTTGCCGGAGGAAGGTTTGGGGTTTAGACGCCCACTGGTTAATGATTTTGGAAAACTTGACTACTAAAGCTTAGTACATACTTTATGTAGGCTACTATTCACATAGGCCAGCCTACGTAAGGCCAAGTTTAGACAGATGCCTAAATTCAAGTATAGCCTAGTTCAGTACAGCTGGAGACCGTCAATTCTCTTCTATAGAATTCAGAAATTCACACAAGGGTGTCCTTCAGTCCTAGAATCGCAATTTAAGAGGGCATTATTTTAAGCATAAAATGTAACTGTTTTAAATGTTAATTCGAGTCAATATCACAGATACCTCAAATTCAACGCATGGAAACGTGCAAAATGTGAACTATTCACCCGCAGCACTTAATAAACGAAAGTAGTAGAAAATTTCAGTGCGGTCAAGCATATATTTTTGTTTCGATTTGTAACAGCTTTCTATTTCTAACAGCTCGTCGGCAATTTTTCTAAAGAATGCTATATACCTAAGTTAAGGTTTCTCCCTTTAAATAGTGTTGCCACGTTGATTCAGAGCGTCCTTCGAAATCTAAATTAGCCAATTATTTCGGGCGCTTCGTCAGAATTTCGATTTACCAAGTGACAGGAGTGTCAAATTTGTTTCTAGATTGACAAAACTGTGTTAAACCTTATCTAGTGCGGCAGTCCGTTAGTCCAAGAAGCGATCCACATTTGACCACGAGAATGCGTTTAACTTAACAAGAAACCCTTTCTTTGAAGAAAATTTTGACAAATGTTTCTCTTTACCCCCTTCCCCCAATTCTTAACAAACGCTTCTTTTTCAAAAGATATTTTAACGTTCATTTCTTTTATATATATATATACTGTAAGACGCAGGTCTGTAAACGTGCTTGTTCAGGCACCTCATTTATTTCCACCCAGAAGCATGGGAAGGGTTGAGGTAAAGGTAGGGCGTTCTCTCTCTGAGGGGGTGTTGGGGGTGTTAGAGGGTGTAAAAATATCCCTGCTTGATACACTACACAGACCATTTTAACTTCCACTCCGGGGCCGGCGGACATGTGACTGCCTGGGAAATAAATTCTCTGACCGCCCGCGGTTTAGAGCACATCTTTTCCGGTTTCAGAGTTGGCGCTCTAACGAGAGAGAGTCACCGAGGCAGACATTATTGCAAAACAAAAGCAACAGTGGCAGCAGCACTGCTTGCTTGTTGTTTAGTGGCGAACGCACAGACGATGACATCTTGCGTGCTTTTTGAATGACATTATTCGAAGCCAATCACCGACCGCGTATGTGATATAAAGCACTTTGAAGTACCGAACCGAAAACCAAGCTTCGATTATAATTATTCGACTATGGACTTGAATAGCAAATGCTCAGGCGGAGAGCTATTGTTCGATAGGGCACAATAGTCTAGTTCCTCAAAGTAGTGGTTAACAGAAAAATCGGATCGATTCCCATAAATTGTTTTTGCCTCTATCCGTCAATTGTGATAAAAAGAACGATTAGTTTTACGTTCCATTGTTTATCTGCTCAATTGCGTAATATCACGCAACAACCGACGCGAATCTGATATCTGTATTTGCATTTGATACGTAATGTAATGTAATGTAAGGTAAAGTAAAATTCATCCGTAGGCTCTGTGCCCGTAGGTGCTGGTGCTGATCTCCGGTGTCATGACCATCAGCCCAGAAGTGGCTAAGCCATTTATCAGCGGACGGTGGCCAGTCATTCCGCCGATCCTATGGTTACCTTCGCAATGTTGCCATTGCTACTCATTTTACCACCACGAAAAAGGCTCCTGCGGGACTCGAACCCGCGACCTCCTGCTCCATCATCCAACGTTTTACCACTCTGCTAACTAATTCGAATGTAATGTAACAAAATATTAATTCAAATAATTTAATTTAATTAAAGTATGTTTTGTGTATTGCTGTGCATTATGTTTTGGCCTTGCGTTTTGCCAAAGTTAATTTAATAAAGCGATCTTGCATTGTTCGTATTGTACATTATAGATGTTATTAAAGTAATAATAGTCCTCTTATAATATAACAACAAACCATATTTGTGGGAAAAGACAATTAGAAAATTTAACCATCTCATTATTTCTTTCGATTTCGAGTGAGCTCTTGCAGCTGTTGTAGCATAGACTACCACAAGCGTTTGAAATGACAAAAGTTTTGAAATTCATGCATTAAAACACTGTTCCTCGAAGATTAGCGAATTATGCCGGGAAAATATCTATGGTACTGGAAATTGTGTTGCATAAATGAGGCATTTGAATCCGAACATATTTGTAAAAGTGTGATGATCCAGCTATTGCTAGTTTATTATTATTATTATTATTATTATTATTATTATTATTATTATTATTTCTAATATTAATTAGTATTATCATTAAATTTTTAATTGCATAATTTTAAGTTTAAAATACTTATTTTATATATTTTATTTATTTATATAGTTATTATAGTTATACATTTTAATGCCCTCGGTGCTTGGTTCCCGAGGGACTTATGGCAAAAAAGTGCCCAGAGACAGATACACATGTATACTATTCAGTTCAGATACGAATCAGAATCAGGAAAAGTCCCTTGGAAGGCAATTGCATTGACGCGTTGCAAAAGTCATTGAAATGCGCTGGAGCAAAACCTTCTCTACCTCTATATATTCTTAATCAATTAATGTATGGTGCTGCTATACTGTGTTTAGTGTTTACATTGATTTGTTGCATCACGGACAAGGTAAGTGACAACGCAGGCAGCATGATGGAAGATCACGGGAGAAAGGTCGAGCAGTGATTCATCGCTTTCCGCTGCCTCTCGAGCTTTAGGCGATGTCTATACAAGTTCTTCGTAAGAGACTTCATAATCCTTGTACTGTCATACTGTCTGTACTGCGTCTCTTCATTCTTTGTAGAGTTAACGTCGACCGTCTATAATAAAACCAAATTCAAGTAGGCCTATAGTTGACAGGTAATGAAGATACGTTAAATTACAGATGTTCTGTGACCAAGAACTTGTATAAAAATCGCTTCAGGCGCCGAAACCAAGCGATATTATTATTATATTTGCTATTATTATTATTATTATTATTATTATTATTATTATTATTATTATTATTATTATTATTATTATTATTATTATTATTGGGGCTGTCCATTAATTACGTCAACAATTTAGGGGGAGGGGGTTTGGAAAAGTTTGACAGTTGTTGACAGGGGAGGGGGTCAAGAGAAGTTGACGTCAACAATTTCACTTTTTTTAAATAATCAAAAAATAGGAAATTTTATAGAATACTACTTATTACAATGGAAAAAGCACCACATTTTGACATTCGATGAGGAAAAAGGGAAAAAATGATCATCACCACAAAATAATAACCTTGTTATTGGGACCTGTCATTGATCTTGAAGGGGGTAGGGTTACCAGATCAGTTGGAAAGAATTTAAGGACACATGAGACACATTGGCTTTTCAGACTTTTCAGGGCGTTAAAGAAGCACAAAAACTAGTGATGACTAGCTTTTTTTGCTTGTCGGACATTTTTAGGGCGTAAAGGACGCAAAAAAAGGCTTAAAGAACTAATGATGACCAGTTTTAGCAATCAATATCAATCAATAAAAAGTCATTTTAATCTAGAGTAATGTCCGAAATCGGTAGTCACTATGTTTAATGAAATTTAAGGACATTTTGTGTCTTATTAAGGACAAACGCATGAAATTTAAGGACATTTTGTGTCCTTATTAAGGACAGACGCCCTTAAGGACGGGTCAGCGGAATTTAAGGACTGTCCTTATCATTTAAGGACGTCTGGTAACCCTAGGGGGGTCAAGAGTTGTTGACGTAATTATGGGGGGATTAAGTGAAAGTTGACAGTTGTTGACAAGGGGGAGGGGTCAAAAATTGTTGACATAATTAATGGACAGCCTTTTGTTATTATTATTATTATTATTATTATTATTATTATTATTACATGGTTGTTAACGCACGTTAAGTCATTCACAGAGTGAGGAATCGTAAGTGCGGGACAATTTAAACGATGAACAACTTGTCCAAGGTCTATACGCAGTGAATAGATTGGGATTCGAACCAGCGACCCTCCGATTGCGTGGCAAGAATCCTACCACTATTCCACCGCGCCCCCTAATAGTTTACATATGCAGACTTTAGGCGAGGCTAATTGGGACCCTATGTTGAGTAGGAGTCATTAATTCGACTCCCGGTCACGCGACTAAACCGTTAGCCGGGGTCGCCACAAAGGGTTACCACGCTATGCCACAAGCACCCCATCCTCTGACCACCCCACCCCACCCCTGACTCATTCTACTGACAACACGTGATTTCTTATCCACTGGGGTTACCATTCGCGATCACGCGAACAGCGTCCAACGACCGCGTGGATTACAAGAAAGGAGAAACGATGACGGACTATCAATTTAGTATTATGATCGCCGAAACCCGGACATTGTATGCGTTGAATCCGGACATTGTATGCGTTGAACTCGGGCAGGGTATAATGTCAAAGCGATTGTAAAGGTCCATCAATGCGCTTCGTTCTATCAAATCGAAACGACCGTTCGCTCGCCATCCCTCTGGTACCAATAAGTCGTTGCGTGGAGTTCCTCACCAACGGCCCCTCGTGGAGGCATCGGCATTCCTTCGATGGCGTCATGTGCGCCTGTCTGATTTTCTTCGACAGAAATAAAACCCAATTCCGAAACACGACACAAATAAATATAGAGCCTACGAGATCTATTCCGGCGACTTTGCCTTGCCATTCGTTCCAGTGGCGTAGCCAAAGGGGGGTTGAGGGTTAAACCTCCCTAGGTGTCTGACCAAATTTTTTAATGCCGTATTATTATACTGCTACCTATATAATTCACTTAATCAAGCGGAAAAGAGCAAAATAATAGTTGACGGTTTTTTTAGTTTGTTTATTAGAATTTTCCGATGGAAATTATGGAGACCATAACTCCCATTCGGGAAATCCTGGCTACGCCACTGATTCGTTCCGTGTATTCCAGTCGGTCGTCCGGCTCGAAAATAAAATTCTCACGCCTTCTTCAATCTGATTAACTCGGTCCGGTGACCTGACCTGACCTGATCCACCTTACGACACCTTCCATCGGTCCAACATAAATCTTCAGCTTGGTTCATCAGAGTAGTATAGGGTCTCCCTAAAAGCTGTTAAACGCAGGTTTCTCTCCAAGATACAGTAGCACTTCTTTACAACGTACTTAGAGTGTCTGAAAACTTGAGCAAGTTATATCCGAGGTACGTTATATCCAGTACCATCAAATAAGGTAAGGCATCACACGGAATACGTTATAATCGAGTCTGATATAACGAAGTTCTAATGTTTTTACCATAGATGTAAAAACGTTGGGAAAATAATAAAAACCGTTAAAAAACGTAAAAAACGTCACAAAAATAAAAACGTTAAAAATTTTGAATAAAAAGCGTTACCGACGTTTTACTGTGTCATACCCACCCACGGGGAATCAACAATAAAGCATGGGCAGCGAACTCCTATCGGCCCCGTCGGCCCAGGCTGGGCTACTTTTTAAGAAGTAAGAACTTGTTTGATCACATTTTTAATTTGTAAAATTTAGTTATGTTATTATTACAGTAGACCTGGCTTACTGCCTCCTTAATATTGTTCTGAAATCAGTGGCGTAGTCAAAGGGGGCTTTGGGGGTTGAACTCCCCTGGCTGGCCGATCCAATTTTTTATATTGAGTATTATTATTCTGTAAATGGAGGGTAGTAGTAGTAGTAGTAGTAGTAGTAGTAGTAGTGTTATTATTATTATTATTAGTAGTAGTAGTAGTAGTAGTAGTAGTAGTAGACTTCTTTAGCGCCATTGTAGTAGTACATCTGCACCAGTCGATGGTCGCTTCAGTGAATAATCGTAGTCGTGAATCATTGTCCGTGGTGAATCGAGTTTGTAATTCAAGGTCAGTCCGTACTTCCAGATTCCAGGTTAAGGCGGATATGCAGTCAGGAATAGATGTATGTTAAAATCGGGTATATGGTAGCAAAAAATAAAAAAATAGGCTGTCCGAGTAGTATAACTCTTATAACTAAAGGACGCTTTTTAGCTTGTTAGGATTTTCCGAATTTCCAAAATTGGGTAAAATGGTCGTACAAACTCCCTTTGGAAAATCCTAACTACGCCACTGACTGAACTAAAAGTGTTGCAAAATACAAATGTTGAAAACAGGGCTACTTCACCGTGTGAATACATGTGAATACATGTGAATACTCTACATACATGAGAGGCTTTGTAATTTTGTAATAAAAGAGCTTTTTAAAATTTCTTTGTTTATAAATCACACTTGAAAATGTATGCTGGCAGGTTCGGTACGCTAGGCAGCTCGACCATAAACCCCCTGCTGCCGCTATCTTTAGTTCGATAGCTACTGCAATTTAAACTATATTCTAGACCCATCCATGCGGTCCTCACACACAAGCAAGCAGTCAAATATAAATTGCAATGATACATTTTTAGGGAATATCTTGCTGGCAACATCAATGGTCCTACGGATCCTTCTGAATTTCCTGACCAAGTAATCGTTGTTGAAAGCATTAGTCGGTCGGATGCTATCGGGACCATATGTCTTGTGATGGGAAGAATCCATTTTTAGTCGACCACCTATAAGGCTTGTTCTCAACCAGGGAAATCGAACTACTCCACCTTTTTAACATGCATGTAAATGGACGCCCAGCAAGTATTTATTTGCAGTAGTAGCAGTATGTAAAATTTAAAATCTCCCGAATTTATATAGCGATTTCGAAGCAGGTACCATAGTAGCTGTTGTAGCAGTAGCAGGTACCATAGTAGCTGCTTATTTCTACACCCTTACTTTACTCTGCCTTTGAAGTGGCTACGCCGAAGTTTAGTGGTCAACCAGGCAATGCCAATTCCAAAGATCAAGCAATGAGAGTGGAGAAGGAGAAGACAGATTGTGAAAAAAGAAGCAGAAAGAGAGGTAATAGTAGTTGTAGTAATAGTAGTAGCAGCAGTAGTAGTAGTACAAATGGTAGCAACAGTGGTAGTAGTTGTTGTGGTGGTTTAGTAGTAGTAAGCAGTAGTAGTGGTAGTAGTGGTGGTGGTAGCTGGTGGACTAGTGGTGCAGACCAGTAGCAGTAGCAGTAGTAGTAGTAGTGGTGGTGGTGGTGGTAGTAGCAGTGGTAGTAGTAGTGGTGGTGGTGTAGTGGTAGTAGTAGTGGTGGCAGCAGCAGTGGCAGTGGCAGTAGCAGTGGTGGTGCAGCAGTGGCAGCAGTAGTGGTGGTAGTGGCAGTAGTAGTGGTAGTAGTAGTAGTAGTAGTAGTAGTAGTAGCAGCAGTAGCAGTAGTAGTAGTGTGTGCAGATTTACAATGACAGTGGAATACCGGGCTACAAAATGTGGCTTGAAAAATGTTCCTTCAGAGGCCCATAAATGACAGCTGCAGCATTCCAATTTCCAACTCAAATAGATTAACAATTACGCTATGGTCCACTTTTAATGCATTTCATAAGATACTGCAAACTAATATAGCATCACAAACACCAATATTTCCTAAGCCACTACAGTATATGAACAACGCACTTCTGATGTTGAGACAGATATATTGACACTTTCCGGTGGTCATTACTATCAGCTGCCTGTTTTTTCAAGACGCATTAAATTTCGTAGAAAACGGAGCAGTGTTCTGTGTGGCTAATACGCCGACAGCCATTGCTCATAACAATCCGCACTCGATGCCATCTAAACAGGGACACAAACGATTCTCTTGTAATGTTATTCTTCGACGATCCATTCATTATACGCTGAGACATATGTCAACAATATTCTCCGGTATGCTTCTACTTTTCAATACATCGATTGACAGGCTTCAACCGCCTTGTCTCTGATTGGCCGATAAAGGGCATCCACCCGATACTGTTGTTGTTGATGATGTTGTTGTTGATGATGATGATGATTATGATGATGATGATGATGATAATGATGGCGATGATGTTGATGGTGATGACGATAAGTACGACTACGACGATGACGACGATGATGATAATGATAACGAAGACAACAACAACGATGATGATGATGATGATAAATTGATCACAATAATGATGACGATATTGATGATTATGACACTGATGATGATGACGACGAGGATGATGCTAATAATCGGGATTTAGAGTGGTTCACTGGAATTTGTCTTGTATTATGAGACTAAAGAGAAACAGTGTGTCTATTATTTGCTAAAGCAAGGTTCTTAAGCAATCTATTATATCAAAACCGAAAAGAAGTGCAGATACTTTAGATTCAAATCAATCATTCTGCATGAGCAGATGAAATCCTTGCAATTGGACATCGTTTCTTGTCTTCTGATTATACTTTCAAATACGAAGACAATTATGTACGACGTCTACTCAGCCAGAGCAGTGCCAGCCACTTGGCAGGATATGTCGTCAAGTTGTCATAGCGACATCTGCGAGGCATACAAATACTTTCGCAGCTAAGGTTCTCATCTTGATCCTTTTTTGCATTTTCGCCGCCTCCTTCGCGTATTGTTAGAATTCTCTATTCCTCTATATGTCTGTATCTATGTCTGTCTGTCTGTCTGTCTGTCTATCGGTCTGTCTGTATATGTATGTATGGATGCATGTATAATATATATGCACGTATGTGTCTGCAAAATTTCTCATTATCATATTTGGGACATCTATCTCATCAGACATCTCCTACCTAAGCCTGTTCTTATTCAGTTAGCCAATGCATTGCTATCTAGTCGCCTAGATTACTGCAATTCCCTGCTTATCGGCATCACAAATTCAAATATGCAGAAACTCCATAGATTACAAAATTCTGTAGTTAGAGTCATATCCAAAGCTCCCAGATTCGAACATATAACTCCAGCTAGACAGTCCCTACAGTGGTTTCCTATCAAACCGAATTTATTATAAAATTTGTCTTTTAGTATTTAAAACCATATTATACAACGAATCCTATTACCTTAAGATGCGACTTATCCCTCGACTTGCTACTAGCTCCACCAGGTATTCGACAGGACTTTCATTTGTTGTTCCTTATTCTTGCAAAATCATTGGCACTAGTTGTTTATCAGTGTGTGGCCCTAAGCTTTGGAATTCATTACCAATATCACTTCGTATAACTAACAATTTATTTTCAATTTTACAATTTTTTTTACAATTTACAATTTTCAGACATGATCTTAAACATACCTGTTTTACTTGGCTTATCCCCCTAAGAATATTAGCCCGCTGTTCTGACTGATCTTCCGGATTGATCTGGCTCTAATTCTAATTGGATTTTGTGCGCCATCGGCTGATGCTATGGGCATTATGATAGTGGCGCCATAGAAGTTTATCGATTGATTGATTCATTGATACGTCTGTCAGTCAGTCAGTCAGTCAGTCAGTCAGTCAGTCAGTCTGTCTGTCTGTCTGTCCATTAGACCGATAGTCAGCAGAGTGTAGATTTTTCGAATGTCCTCCTTATCCTCCACCTCCTCCTCCTCCTGCTATTCGTGCGTACGACGACACTGCTAGTCATAGCACAGCGCATCAATTTCTGGGCAGCCGGTGAACAGACTAAGGGCCTTTGTGTCGCTCTTCATAAGCAGTCGCCGAGCATCGGGCGGATGGCAGTGTATCGACGAACCTCCACTCTCCGGCGTCGTCGTCGAAGACGGTAATCCTGGATAACACGAGAACACGAAGGGACAAAGAAGGCGCAACTTATCACGCTTTCACGCGATCCTCGCGAGGATTTCCTCTGCGCTTCAACTGTCAACCGGTTAGCTTATAGTATTGCCCTATGCTTTCGTTCTGTTTAAGAAATTGCTGCAACACTAAAGTCATTTAAAATTCGTCTTTCGTCTTCGTTATATAAATGCGAAGCAGGGATATTTTACACCCCTAAACCCCGCCTCTCCAAAAAACCCTCCAATCTGAAACCGACACCCTCCCAACACCCCAATTTTAGTCTGGGATGACATTTTTTGCTTTTCATGTTTTTTGGCAGGAACCCCAAAATATATAAACACTCCCTAAATTGATAACCCTAGAGATAACCTGATGCGAAGTCATATAATAACGCATATAAACTATCACAGTTTAGTCTTTATTCGAGCCGATGTCAGTTTCAATATAAAGCTGTTTGTAGTTTTTAATCCATAATTTTACAATTCATCGTTTCAATTGATTTGCTGTGATGCAGCATCGAAGACTTCCCTGTAATTACAGTAGAACTTCGTTATGACACAATTAGCTAGTCTGTAAAATTTAATAGGCCCTACGTTATATCCGAGATATACGTTATACCCAATACCACCTAATACGGTAGCGCATCACACGTGACCGTACAATGCGGTACATTATAACCGAGTCACTTATATAGAATTTCTACAGTAAGTACAGTACTATGTTCTTCAATAACAGCCATACAGTATATTAAGTGTTAAGAAATGTTTGTTATATTAAAGATATTGAATATTTCCGTAACTTACTCGGTGGGTCGCCAGCTTTGCCGTAGATGAAGCTTCAACGTTAGTTCAATTACCGAGCACTCAGATGTCCCCGATGCAGAATAGACATTATTAGTATTCCCTGTGTAACGCTTTAGGCCAATGTCTAGTAAATTATATATATATATATATATATATATATGATCAAAGCGTTAGATAAATTGAAACTCACGTTCTAAAGTAATCAACGGCATGAATTTTGCATAGAACAATCCGCCTGCGGACAACTCGCCTACACGGTGATCCACCGACGCGCCTCACTGAAAATACGTGAATGTCTTTTATAAAGTCTAAATTGTCGCGAATGAGTTATAATCAGCATATGAAAATACGCGGACACTCAAACGATTGCGTGTGAATGTGAATCAGATTGAATGTCAATTGACAATTGATTAGTAGTAGTAGTAGTAGTAGTAGTAGTGGTAGTAGTAATAGTAGTAGTAGTAGTAGTAGTAGTAGTAGTAAGTGGTAGTAGTAGTAGTAGTAGTGGTGGTGGTGGTGGTGGTGGTGGTGGTGGTGGTGGTGGTGGTGGTAGTAGTAGTAGTAGTAGTAGTAGTAGTAGTAGTAGTAGTGGTGGTGGTGGTGGTGGTGGTGGTGGTGGTGGTGGTGGTGGTGGTGGTGGTAGTAGTTGTAGTGCAGCTCATTACGGATAAAATCATTCAGTTACTTTGTACCTTCAGCATGTGACTTTGACGACAATTATTCTACCAGCATTCATCGTCATATCTGAACATAATTAGTTTTGTTTTGTTTCTTTTGAAACAGAGAAACTGCTAGCTGACCTTCTAATTTCTTGGCGTACATACATATGGAACACGCGTTATCCGAATAATTTCATGTTCAGTTCAAGATCTCACCGAAAAAAACAACGCTTCTGTGAAATATTCTTGCTGCTTTTCGATCTCGAAGACAGTGAAGAGTAAGGAATGTTCACATGGGATCGTGGGACATCGATACCGTCTGGACTGGCGTCGACCCCAACCGCTCTGAGTACGGCAACACCAGTGACCTGTCGGTGGGCAGCCTACCCGAAAGAGATGACCTAGCGAGGACCATTAACGGTTGGCTGCTGGCAATCATCGTCCTTTACGTTGTCGTCTGCTGTTTTGGAATTCTCACCAACGGGCTCGTCATCTACGTGATCATCGTCGCGTCCAAGGCTGCGACCGTCACCAATCTCTACGTTCTGAATCTTGCCGTTTCGGACTTTCTATTCCTCGCCGGAGTGCCGTTCACCGTTGTCACCGCGGTTGAAAGAATGTGGATCTTCGGAGGCATCATGTGCAAGGTAAACGCCGTGTAAATCGTCCAACTCCATACTTGAATCTTCTGTTCTTCCTTTCCTTCCGTCGTTCCCTATTGGGTTGAACGATGGGTCTGAATGAGTTCCTTCCACTTCTGTCTGTCTCTTGCTTTCTGGTCATTTGCGCGAAATTCATTTGCATTTCTTCTTAATCCTCTTTTAAGTTGAATACTTGAATAGGTTATCAAATTCGGTTTGTTTCGAAGTTAATTATTTTCGAAGTTTTGTTAGCGATCGTTCGATGGCTAATGATTATTACATTCCTGATTTCACACAGACATGGGCATAGGTTCGATTCACCCTTGGGTTGGATTGGGTTGGTTTGGGTTGGGTCATAAATTTTCATGTCTGGCTGGCCGCCTGGCTGTCAGGCTGGCCGCTGAACCTATTTTATTGATTAATTTTCTACGGTCAGTAACTGGCTTAGGTACTTGTAATGTATAATGTAGGCCTATTACGTTGCGTTGAAATGTTGTGTGGTTTTAAAGATTCATTTCAGTTGATTCAATATGGCAGATTATAGATATTTGGTTCGTATATTGATTATAAATTTATCAGCTGTGATTTCTGGGCAGTGTGAAACGAATAAAATAGAATTATTCATTATGAGGTCTAATGTAGCACCGCTGCATCGCAATGGGACGCAAAGATTTTAACGTAGCCGGACTCTTGCTCATAGGACATCGCTCACTACTTCTCAATACACTGTCCTCACAAAGACAATTTCTCATAGAACGATATAGCAGAATGAACTGCAAGGATTGATCATAGTATAATTTAGGGTTACCAGACGTCCTTAAATGATAAGGACAGTCCTTAAATTCCGTTGCCCCGTCCTTAAGGGCGTTTGTCCTTAATAAGGACACAAAATGCCCTTAAATTTCATTAAAAATAGTGACTACCGATTTCGCGGACATTACTCTAGATTAAGATGACTTTTTATTGGTTGATATTGATTGCTAAAACTGGTCATCATTAGTTCTTTATGCCTTTTTGCGTCCTTTACGTCCTAATAATGTCCGACAAGCAAAAAAAGCTAGTCATCACTAGTTTTTTGTGCTTTCTTTAACGTCCTTAAAAGTCTGAGAAGCCAATGTGTTTTGTGTGTCCTTAAATTCTTTCCAGCTGATCTGGTAACCCTAGTACAATTATTGCTCATAGGTGATATGGCAAAATAGCAAATGATAAAAGTCCGACATGTTTTGAAACTAATGTTATATCATAACGACACATTTCAGAAATGTTTTCATGGTAATGTTATTACTTAAACGACACATGTCCACATTCATGTTTTCTTAATGTTCGTGAAACAGTGTTTTGGCGTTACGTTAACGTCTCATTCAAGCGACACATTAGACAAAGCACTTTAATATCTAATGACATCAGGTTGTCCATAGGTTTCTACAGCTCGAAGTATTCTTTCATCGAGAACACCATAATGATTTCGGACTGGTTGTTCCATACCGGTGATACCCTGAAGGAATATTGTTCTCCAAATCTCCTTTGCTTAACACTGTCTTTTAATAAGCCATCAAAGCATTTTTCATATAAGAAATGTAATAGAGAAACCCAAACGCCTTGTCGTCGATTGATATTGGGATCATTTTGAAATAGTCAAATGTCACCAGTTGTACTGTCACCAATGAACTGTGAAGCGTCTAATTTTCAGTTGTATTATGAGCAATTGTCCCATGACAAGTTGTCTCGGATAGCATAGCGCCTGGACCAAGACCAAGATTCAGAATATAGGTGTCGGCCCTCCATGCAATAACCTCCTAGTAAGAGGAAACACAGTTGAGGATGTTGGCAAGTTCACCTACCTGGACTCTAAAATGGCGTCGCCCTGATTGATACCCTTGTGTATTAGAACTGTTGCTACAGAAGTGCATTATTACTGTATTATTATTACTATACTACTACTAGTACTACTACTGCTGCTGCTGCCACTACTACTACTACTACTACTACTACTACTACTACTACTACTACTACTACTACTACTACTATTAATAATAATAATAATAATAATAATAATAATATTATTATTATTATTATTATTATTATTATTATTATTATTATCCACTGGCCTACCAACCATCGGCTTCCTCCTGCAGAATCGCCGATCATCACTGTTCAACCACGTCGCTTGACTATCTCCGGACGTTCCCACCAACCAGATCTTGGACATTCAAACGCACGATGAAAACAAGCAGCCGCCATTTCCTACCTGGAAGCGACTGCGAGACCTCCCAGGGAAAATATGGCTGGACGAAATCAATCAAACCATTCGCCGAATTCATTACCAACTCTGTGGTCGGACGTGATCAGCACTGGTCACGGAGTGACGCAACTGTCCCAGTTGGCTACGCTATAACGACGACGACGTGGCCGGACAAAATGTCCGCAGACAAAATGTCACGTACAAAATGTCATGGGGACGAAATGTCAGCTGACAAAATGTCACGGTTTATGGTTAGGGTTAGATTTAGGGCTAAATTTTGTCCGTGACATTTTGTTCGCTGACATTTTGTCCCCATGACATTTTGTCCTTGACATTTTGTCCTATCACCGACGACGATTGTCTTTGTGAATAAAATGAAGTGAGAAATAATGAGCAATCGTCATTGAGCATTGAGCAAGAGTTCTGGATCAGATTTTAGTGAGCAGCATATTTGCAAAATCTGTTTCTGGCTTGGACATTGATCACAAATTTCAGTTCCGTATAAATAATCTTTTTCTTTCCGATACAATTTGGTGACGAGAGAAAAAGTATATTTTAACTGCATCGTTCTAAGGCTTAGAATCTAAGCGTTCGAATGGGTTTTTGTACGTAAATTTACTTCATGTATTTTCTGTATTTGAAATGTGCTGCAACCACGGAAATTATGAGCATCTCCCGTGAATCGATAGTAATAAAGAGACACTGCGTTTCGAATACAAGGGCAACCAGATGAATAGTGAAAAAACTGTGTAAACTAACTGACAAAAGGTGAATTAAATGACAAGGGGTGAATTAAATGACAAAGGAGTGAATTAAACACAAAGGAGTGATTAGAAAGAATAGCAAGAAAAACGTGGTGAACAAAAATAACACATGGTGAAATAAAAGATAAAGGGATGAGAATAAGACAGCGAAATGACTAGAAAAGACGACGGGGTGAATAAAAAAGACAGGAAGTGAATAAAACGACAAGGAGTGAAAATAAAAAGATAACAGGTGAACAAGACGACAAAAGGTGAATAAAAAGACAGCGAGCGAATAAAATAGCAAGTGAACAAAAAGACAAAGCACTCTTGACTCTAGCCCGCTAGGAAAATAGCGCTATATAAATCAGCCTATAACTAACTTACAAAGGCTGAATACAAAGCTAAAAGGGGCCAATAAAACGACAGCGGCCTGGATATTCGGTGCTAAGACAAAATGTCCGCGGACAAAATGTCACGGTCACAATGTAACCCTAACTCTAACCATAGCCCTAAACCGTGACATTTTGTCCGCGACATTTTGTTCGCGGACATTTTGTCCGACACCGGGATATTCGTATGTCGTTGCAAAAGTAGGCTAGTGAATTCACGAGCTATCGCTAAACGTTCCGAATAAATCCACTTTCCAGAACTCGCGCCTACAAAAACGATTCAAAACCTCGGCTGTCGCAAAACAATCGTTATATAATTAATTATTGACGAAGTTTTCAGCTGAAAACAGCAATCCTTTGTTGTGCGACGTTTTGTTTCGAATTCGAACGGTTTTTCGAAGCATCATTTGAATATATTATTACTGTCGGCTTTCATCTGAGCGTCGCCTTCAAAAGACCGCTTCAGCCCATAAATGGTAACCGGTCCTCGTCCGTGGGCTCTGTACAGATGCGTTGTTATCCGGTCGCACATCGGTGGGAGTCGGTGGATGACGCCAGGCGTGACGCCAAGAAACTTGAGCCGTGTACGTGGCTTGGTTTCTTGATTAACCTCAGATCCCCAGATATAGAATTCTGCTTGATGTATGCCAAATGCATGCTCTATGTTACAAGGCGAAATAAAAGCGTCAACGTGGGATATACAGTAATAATGAAAATCATCATCATCATCATCATCATCATCATCATCATCATTATCATAATCATCATCATCATCATCGTTCGAACTGTTCGCTAGAAACTAAAGACGCACTTGTTCAATATCTTTTCAAGTGCTCCGTGTAAAGTGCTCTTGACTTTGGCCATCGCTATACTTATTGTACTATACAAATCGTCATGGTAATAATGATGATAATAATAATAATAATCATCATCGCCATTGCCATCATTATTGTCATCAACATCACCAGCGTCGTCACTTCATCACCATAATTAGGCCTACATCATCATCATCATCATCATCATCATCATCATCATCATCGTCATCATCATCTTCATACTCACATCATCATAATCACGTCTTCATCATCGTTGTCTTTGTCACCATCATCATAATCACATCATCATTATCATCATTCATCATGGTCATCCTCACCGCTGTCATCATCATCATGACCACCGTCATCGTAATCTTAATAACCACCGCCACCACCACCATCATCATCATCGTCGTCATCGTCATCGTCGTTGTTATCATGGGGTCTAGCGTCTCATGCCATATTTACAGTTTCTTTCCATTCAGTGCAGAGCTGTGTTGCACAAATCTTGAAGAGTGCGCTGACATAAATCACTTGTATGTAGTCACACCTATCCCTGCTTGGTCTTTCTTTCCTGTTGGAACCATCCATTATCCCCACCATAATCTTTTGCTCGTTTACTGTCACCTTCCATCGACATAGCCTGATAAACAGATAGACAGAGAGACAGATAAATAGACGGATAGACAGACAGATAGACAAATAGACAGACGGATAGACAGATAGATAGACGGATGGACAGATAGACAGACAAAAAGATAAACAGATAGACAGATAGACAAACAGACAGACGGATAGATAATTTGATGGACGGGTGCATGGCTTGAGCATAACTTGAGTTAGGTGGGTGACTTCTTTCCCTCCCTCATTCATTCCTTCATTCGTTCCTTCATTCCTCATCTATTTGTTCATTATCTTGTCCTCGCTTTCGATGCCAATCATGCTTTTTCTCGTTAATTTCGTTGACAAATGAAAGACAACGATATTGAATCGACCGAATTGCACGCAGCAAAGGCGACCGACCAATGCAGTGTGTGTGATGCTTAATTTGATCATCTTGTGTTGTTTCTCTCGTCCATCATTCGACCAATCAGAACGCGTCTTTTCGGTCGCAAACGGACAAGAAATCTAGCTTCACAGAACACGTGATGCTGCGTTACACGCTAATCTTGTTATGCCCGCTGAATTTTGCTGTATGAGACCGGCAAGTGACTGGAAAAGACTCGGATTTATTATACTTAGTAATTCTTAGAATTTCTTACACTAAAATCGACCGCGCGACACGAAACAAAGAATTCATAGATTCGCTACATTAAATCTGCCGCTTAGTAATTCGTGCACATTGCATAGTTTTGTGATAAAGTAAGTAGGTAAGTAAAATTTCTTTTACCGGACTGGCGCTTTCAAAAATCAGGCTCAGCGTGTAAGTTGTGTATTTAAATTCAAAAGACCTTTAGAAAATGTTCAGTATATACTAGCAATTTCAGTTCGGGAAATAATTTCAGTTTCTATTAAGTTTCAGTTTTAGGGTTGCCAATTTCAGTTTTTATTGAGTTTCAGTTTTGGAAATAATTTCAGTTTCAGTTTCAGTTTCAGTTAACTGATTTAAAATAATTTCAGTTTCTATTCAGTTTCAGTTCACTGAAATATCACTGGCTGTATCTAATATCCAGTTGGAGGCTTTCTTTCTGTCTGTCCAACCATCCATCCGTCCATTAATCCATCCGTCCATCCATCCATCCATCAATCCATCCATCAGTTCGTCCGTTCCTCCGTCCGTCAACCCGTCAACCCGTCCATCCGTCCATCTGCCCATCTGCCCATCCACCCACCCACCCATCCAGTCATTCATACATACATTCAGTACATGCATCCACTCGGACGTCCATCCATCCATCAATCCATCCGTGTTTTGGTCCATATAATTATGTCTCAACCGATTTTGCGTAGCTAAAATTATTTCTATTCCGGTATTTGATTTGCTTGAGGAAGACCAAACTTTTGTGTGAATTGCCAGCGCACATAAAATAACACACACGTACATAGAAATGACAGGGGGAGTCATCGGTTAAACGGGACTTGCAGATTGTTTCAACGTGGTCGCCAAATGACAAATGTGTCGTCGATGACTGCGGATGTTGCTTTTCGTTTGAAAAGCAATGGGTGACGATCGCAACAGATGCTATCCTGCCGTCTGTGCGCTGCCGTGAGCTAGTTCCGACGACAATGGCTTCAGTCTTTCTTTTCTGGATTCAGCGACAGTCCAGTGACATCGAACTAGAGGTGAACAGCGTGAAAACAATTGCCTAAAGTCGACGTTGCGATGTACAATTGTGTGTCATGGCATACTGTGCTATGTTCACTCCGGCTGAATCTACAATTTATGTCTCTGGCGCACCATACAGTGTGAATAGTAGAGGTCCAAGTACGGAGCCTTGTGGGACTCCGAATTCACAGCGTTCTGTCGACGACTGTTTACTGCCAACACGTACTGTCTGAGAGCGGCGAGTGAGGTACGATGCTATCCAGTCGAGAGTCCGGATATGCCAAACGTGTAGTGAAACCTGGACAGCAAAGTGTAAATATCAACTATGTCGAAAGGCGGCTGCCAGGTCCAGTTGCAGTAGAGCAGTTTGATGGCCAGCATCGGCTGCGCCATACAAGTCATCCAGCATTTTGCAGCAATGAAAAAAATACGAACGGTCGACCTAAATGTCTAATTCTTTGTTTTACGTTATCTCATCATGACTTATGAACATTTATAGCTTCTCAGGATATCCTTGGCTAAAGAATGACCCATAATGCCAATAATAATAATAATAATAATAATAATAATAATAATAATAATAATAAAATAATAATAATGAATGCCGGAATCTTGTTATTTTATAATACTAATGTACTCAATGTAGTTTGGTCAAATTTTAAATAATAATAATAATAATAATAATAATAATAATAATAGTAGTAGTAGTAGTAGTAATAGTAGTAGTAGTAGTAGTAGTAGTAGTAGTAGTAGTAGTAGTAGTAGTAGTAGTAGTAGTAGTAGTAGTAGTAGTAGTAGTAGTAGTAGTAGTAGTAGTAGTAGTAGTAGTAGTAGTAGTAGGCCTAGTTGACATATTGCAGCTGTCGGTGTCTGTCGCACGGGCTTTAAGATACTGTATGGCTGAAGTGTGGTCGACATCATTAAATACGATCTTAACAAACCCAGGAAGCCGTTGCTACTAATAGTAGTAATAGTAGTAGTAAGGCTGTCATTATCACGGACACGTGGCCATATGGATAGAATAGATAAACAGGGTTTTAACTGTTACTTATATGACTACTTATGTATATCTGGATAAATGCATGACTTGATTGGATATGGCGGACGAATAGATGAATGGAGAATGGAGATTACCAAAGATTTAAAAGACGGGATGAAGGAGAGAGAGAGACACAGAGAGAGAGAGAGAGAGAGAGAGAGAGAGAGAGAGAGAGAGAGAGAGCAGAAACAGAGACAGAGACAGAGAGACAGAGGATTCAACTGGAGGTGTAGATAAATCCAAATCCCAACTCGAGGAATCGACGGAAAGGAAGAGAGAGAAGGAGATAGATAGATGGATGGATGGATGGATGGATGGATGGATGGATGGATGGATGGATGGATGGATAGATAGATAGACAGACAGAAAGAAAGAAAAGAAAGAAAAGATAGATAGATAGATAGATAGATAGATAGATAGATAGATAGATAGAGAGAGAGGAGAGAAAATATACTGAAAATCGGAAAGACTTGAAATTACCGGAACGATAAAAGAACAAGAACTCCCCGAACGAGAAGAGCAGAAATAAGAACCAACAGAAGCGCACAGAACTAGAAAGAAGAACGAAGCAGCGTTGCGCGTCTGAGTTTGTCTTCGTTCTGATTCCATTTATGATATTCAAAACTGAAAAATTGATTCGATTTCAAGCTTTCTGGTGTAGAAAAATATTCGATTTTAAAACAAGGAGAAACAAATTTGCAATAGAAAGAAAGAAATGTTGAGTTCCAGGCAAAATACTGTACACAAATACGACTGCGTGTTGTACCGAGCATAAGTTCAACTCATTAAATTCGTCTCTCCTTCATCTAATTTTTCTTTCAACCTGACTCTATATTGCTATTATTCCAAAAGCTATAGCCCTGATTAGTGGTAACTTGATAACGAAAATTGGTCGAATTTAGAAAAGAGCAATAGGGGGTTTCACCTCAGACTCCAGTAGGGCAAGGGTAGACAAACAAAACCGAAAATTTTGACTTCCACTTGGTGATAATGTGAACGTAGACCCAAGCCCTATCAGAGGGGCCAGGCAGGCCCACTTGGCTCGAGCCTGTACCTAAAAGGGACTCAGAACAAAAGGTGCACTCCGTAGGCCATCGCGGACCCGTCGGGAATAAAACAAAGAGCAAAAAGGCCGACATAAATTTTCTGTTCCTGTTCTCTTAAAAGCTCCACACGTGATTCATATTATACTTATTCCTGAAACGAGGCTATAAATCGGTTGGCCTTATCCTCTGGAATGCTCTTGACCCAAGCATACGTAATTTAGAAGCTGCTGATTTTATGGCCATCTTTTTAAACGACTTAAAGACTCATCCTTTTGTCAATATGTAGTAATCGCAGTGGAGGCGCTTCTGAGTGATTCTTCAAAAGAGGCGCCATACAGACATTCTGTTACAATACATTACTTTGCACTAAGAGTGAGAACCTAAAATATGTGTATTGTCTACAAGCGCTGTTGGCTTAATTTCCGGAGCTTTTACGACCCATACTGCCCTGGATAGCTGGCTGCAAAGGTGCAGAGAATGACATCGAATGCGCTCCTCCTCCGTCAAAGATCTCCAAGTTTGGAGAAAGGTCATTCTCCAGAGGAGCCCGATCCTATGGAACGTGTTACCTAATGCTGTGTCGGAAGCTGTCTCTGCGAATCCTTTCTTAGGAATCCAAAACTCGCCTATTTAATATAGGATTTTGTTGAAATTTGTATATTTCGTGTAGAATAGATGATATTTAATTTGGATAAATTTTATGAATGTTGGATAAAACTTGCAGAAGTTATATTGATCTCTAAAGCAGTGGCGGCTTCAGGATTTGGTAAATGAGGGCCGTTGGGGTGGCAATTTTCTAATCATGGGGGCAACCATTTGTTGTCAGATATGTAGTATTAAGTATAGGAGTATATGGTCCCAACAGGGGCACTGCAGGGACCCGGCACTCAATAGAGTGGCACGGGTCCCCTCGGCCCCTGTGGAGCCGTCACTGCTCTAAAGCGCTGCCACTTCAGTCGGGACACAGTGTATAACATAATATCCCAGGTTAGCTTCCTCTGAACTAAGATGGGTTCTAATCCTGACGCCGATGCGTTCTCTTTTTGCTTTTCGTTCGCAGATCTTTTTGAACAACTACGTCGATCAATTGGTTCACCAGCATCTACACCTGACGGTCCTCAGCGCCGACCGCTACTTCGCCATCTGCCACGCCTTCTGGTCGATACCCTACCGGACCCCGACCGTCGCTCGGCTGGTTTGCGTCGGGATCTGGACCGTCTCCCTGGTCGTCATGCTACCGATCATCGTCCACGGAAGAACGGCCGAGGTGGAGGGGAGAGTATCGTGTACCGTCGATTGGCCCGAGAACGACCTGAACGTCGATCCGTACCACGTTTTCATCGGGTACTCGTTTAGTCTCGGCTACGCAGTACCGATCGGACTGATTACCGTTTTCACTTCTCTCGTGGTACTTCGACTCAAGGGCCAGACCAAACTGTAGTACGTCGACGAAAAGAACCAGGTAATTAAATGGTGTTACACTGATTTCTGCGTTATGGCATAAACCATTATAATATAGTTTTGCAGAGATGTATGTGTGGAACGCTGAAAAGGCAACGTGATTGGCTAATCGAAACACTATGTTACGTTATTTTCATAATTGATTGGTTGGACTTTGCTAAGACGCTGGGCGGAGCTTACATGCCTGTGTTATTTATAACTTAAATTATTATTATAACTAGCTGTTTGCTCGTCAAAAATGACAGAGAAGCTTGGCTGTTTTCCTACCAGATTTTTGCAAAGGTTCCAGAATTTTGCCCAATAACTTGCCCTTTACCGGAACATGGCTTGAGCATTTTGATGTAAGGACGAATGTGAGGGTGGAATAATCAATATCTGGCTTATTTCGGTCAATAATATCCACTTTGTGTGGAGTAGAAGGAATGGGAGGAGAAGGAATGGAAGTGGGTAAGAGGAGAGGATGGAGCTATAGGGATGGGATGGATTGGAAAGATATAGAGTGGAGAAGGAGATAGAGGAATGAGAAAGCGGTGGGTAATGCAGAAGCAAAATGAAGGAAAGAAGAAAGGGACGCAGAGAGAGATGGGGATAAGGGATAGAGAAGAGGAAGGGATAGAAAGTGGAGGGAGTCTTTCTGTGGCGTTGTATGAAAGGGAAGAGATGAGGAATAAGAGATAGTGGGAAGGGAGATGGAGGATTGAGAGGAGGAGGAGGAAATGGTCAGAGAATGGAGGAATGGAAAATTGAGGACTTACATTTTCCTGGAATTCGCGTTCAGGTGGAGGGGTGTCCATAATTGCAGGGTGTAAAATTCCAGTGTTGGGATGGCGGGTTGGGGTTCGATGCTTGACCCCGGGAAAAAGGAAAATACAAGTCAAAATGTGATTTCCGTTGTCATCTCTTCCGTTTTCATACGGTCCATTCTAATTTTTGTGAGTTTATTATGGTGGCTCAAGGTTTAATTTCCAGAGGTGAATTTCCCTGGAAACATGTCTATGTGAACGTATCTTAAAAGCAGTGCATACGTTTGCAACTGCGGACTGTAAAAGCTAGGTAATATGAATAATTTTAAAAAACAGGCACATAACACAGTATATCAGTGTTTCGTTTCTGACTCGTACATGTCTATGGCTAGTTTTTCGTTTCGTTCGTTTTTGTTTCATGACTAAATGAGCCAATCTGAAAATGGATGACATTTAGAATTTTAAATGAATAGTTATAACATCAGCCTGTTTTGGTGACAGCTCACACAACCCCTGGGAAGGGCGTAGGACAGGGGTGTCTGTCAAGCAACCGAGGGTGAAACCCTCACCCCCGCTGGGGACGTAGGAAAATCCTCGAATGAGGAGGCAAACACATGCACACACAAAATAATTATTTAGGGAACTATATAGGCTATAAGCTACCGTATATACTGGCAACGCTAAAAGGCAGTATACTCCATAAGCCAGCAGCGTGGGCCGTCGGAGAACCGGAGAATAAGCGCCTTCAGTTTTTATATGGCAACGGCTGAATGAGGGTGATTGTCAGCCTTTTCCCTCGCCATCTTTTTCTTTCAAAGTGCTACCCATTCACAACTGAGTCGATCAGGGTGGAGGCGCTGAGACAGAAGCAAAAAAGATTCTGCAGCTTCCGGGACTTGAATCACGGACCTCACGTTTAGCAGGCCAGTGCGCTAACCACTGCTCCGCACAAGCGCACCCATACTCAGCAACGTGTCCAGCCAACTTGAAAATGTAATAAGAACGTATATAGTGCATATATATTGTATACAGTCAATTGGTGGTTCCTCCTCCGTCCAAGACGGCTGTCTTTAGTGACAGATCCTTTTGGAGAACAAATCAAAGTCTATGGAACTCTGCCGAAGAACGTGACACCAGTGACCTCCCTGATCTGTTTATCAAGTGCCTTAAGACGCATATGTTTAATATATCTTATAATGTTCTTTGTTAAGCGCTTTTGACTTTAGTCTTCACTATGCTTACTGCGCTCTATAAATTGTCTTAATAATAATAATAATCAGGGCTTTTTGTGACGGTACGCGCCGGTATTTTGGTAATGGAACCTTTTTCAAGGTGTGAAAATAATTTTCTTGTGACTTTGCAGTTGTGATTTGCTAAAAACTTTAAATGCTTAATAAATGATATGCATCATTATGCTTCCAAATCGCTTCTATTTAAATTCTTACAGACCACATAATCGTAATGGAAAAGTTAGGCAATCCACCGTGAGTACCAGCACCTCTTTTTTTACAAAAAAGCACTGATAATAATAATAATAATAATAATAATAATAATAATAATAAGAAGAAGAAGAAGAAAGAAGAAAGAAGAAGAAGAAGAAGAAGAAGAAGAAGAACATGAGAGTTGCTCGAACATTCAGATTTCCATGCAGTTGACGTTGTAAAAATCACCGACGTCATATGTCATAGAAATATAATAGAAAAAAGAAATATCTAAATGTTGACTCTGAGACTCGGCGCAGGTCGCATTCCTTCATTACGCAACCGTCACATCAAGCTAATGCCACGAGATCGCATAATGACTTTGCTAAATCCCATGTCACTCTCCTTCCTTCTCTTTCTCCTTCGCCCTCTCTCTCTCTCCTCCTTGTCTCTTTCTTTCTCTTTCACTCTCAATCTTTCTCTTTCTCTATACTTCTCAACTCTCCTTCACTTTCTCCTCCAGTTTCTCCCTCTACTCTCTTTCTATTTTTTATGTATTTCCCTCTCTCTCTCTTCTCTCTCTTCTCTCTTTCACTCTCTATCTCTCTCCTTCTCTATCCGCCTGTCTCTGTTCTGCCCTCCTCTCTCTCTGCAAGTCTCTCTGTGCCTCTGTCTGTCTGCCTGCCTGTCTCTGTCTGTCTCTCTATTAACCTAGCCTAGCTCAGCTGGTCGATATTTTCATAACGACATCATAGTTGTCCGGTTTTCGAGGGTCTTCAGAATTGACAGTTTGCAATAAAGATGATACGAGTGTCGCCGAGAATGCCCGACTGGTCGCCTCTCCACGCTCCTATTTGCAAACAATATTAATCATCATCGTCTACATGACGCCTGTACGGTGCTTTGTTACCGCCAGGTCACAGCGGCGCAGACGAGGTGACGCTGATGGTGACGCTCGTGACGGCCGTCAACGTCATCTGCTGTTGCCGTACTGGATCTTCCAGCTACTCTTCCTGTTGCCAAGCAGAGCTTTCCAGTTCGACCATCTTAGCCTACCAGTTGATAACGGTCATGAACTATGCCACAGTGCTGTCAACCCAGTACTCTACGCTTTCCTGAGCGAAAGCTTCGTCAAGAGCTCTCCATCTGGCCTTCGGCTGCTGCTCATGGTCACCGCCGACTTCATACCAGGGACACGTACAAGGGCCACGGCAGTCAGGGCCAGGGAAGAGGACGTGGCAGTCGAGGTCGACGACGACGACGGGGGTTGCTGGCGGCGGTGGTCGACCGAGGCGGGCGCACGTGTAGCGTCGTGCTGGCGTCGGAAGGAAGGCGACTGAGTCCGGGCGTCGAGGCGATTGTCGGAACGCGGAGCAGTTGGAACTGAACGCGTTGACGGTTGACAAGTCACATACGAAGGAGCAGTTCGGAGAGGAAAAATAGTTCGGATGCAAGGAATATTGCGTTCTCTTTCAAGTTTCAACTACACTGAAGCCTCGTTAACGCGGACTCAGTAATATGAACCAACGGTACCACCACAATTGAATGGTTGGGTGGAATAAGGAGGTAACCGTATCCGACCCCGATGGTTTGGTATCAATAACAATAAGAGGGGTAACTGCATTTACTTCCATATTTAACCGGACCTTCAAATGATATTTTCACCACTAATAGATTTACTTCCTTATTCCTCTGGACTCTTCAATGACAACCTCACCATTAAGGTGGTAACTGCATTTAACTCTTATTCCACCCAACCATTCAATTAGGCAAGTGGGGAGGGCGTTGTGGTGGCAACTTCTAAACATGTGGGCCAACCATTTGTTGATATGCATGTAGTAGTAAGTATAGGTCCCAACTGGGGGGCACTGGAGGCAGGCATTCAATAGGGGGCACGGGCTCACTCGGGCCACCCCATGTGGAGCCGTCACTGACATTAACACACGGTTAACACAGAAGTCCATGCCAGCGTATTGGCCTCATTTGACGTTGTACGACCGGTTCCCATCAGAACACCGAAGTTAAGCAACGTCGAGCGCGGTTAGTACTTGGATGGGAGACCATCTCGGTATCGAGTCATGGTGCGGCGGCCAGCCAAGCTGTTCATCGCTTTAGACGTGATAAATAGCAGCATTAGGCTGTGAAGAAAGTAAAATACGGGTCTAGAGAAAGCAATGGCAGACTCTTCCAGATTAATAGCGTAAAGCCAACTGCGTCGGTGCTTGCCTAGCACACGGAGATCAGCGCCGGAAATCCTACGCTAATTCGAATACGGACCAGTGGCGGCTCCAGGATTTGGCAAGTGGGCGGCCGCCGTTGGTGGCAAATTCTAGGCATGTAAATCAACCATTTGTTGATAGGTATGCAATAAGTATAGGTCCCAACCATTGGGGCCACTGAGGGGGCCATGCATTCAATATGGGGTAGCACGGGCCTCCCAGAGCCTCCATGTGGAGCCGCCACCATACGGGATCATTTCTAACTTTTCCATGTTAGCGCGGAGTTCGACTGTACGGCGTAATCTCTAGCACGTTCGATGTCTTTGCATGTCTTTCAATGTTAGACCCATC
>CM030866.1:8021171-8026171 GCA_018105865.1 Metaphire vulgaris | reverse complement strand
AATTACCGATGTTCTGTGACCAAGAACTTGTATAAAAATCACTTCAGGCGCCAGCCAAGCGATTATTATTATTATATTTGTTATTATTATTATTATTGTGTTATTATTATTATTATGTATGGGGCTGTCCATTAATTACGTCAACAATTTAGGGAGGTTTGGAAAAGTTTGACAGTTGTTGACAGAGGGGGTCAAGAGAAGTTGACGTCAACAATTTCCACTTTTTAAATAATCAAAAAGGGAAATTTCATAGAATACTACTTATTACAATGGAAAAAACACCATTTTGACACTCGATGAGGAAAAAGAAGAAATGATCATCACCTGAAAATAATAACCTTGTTATTGGGACCTGTCATTGATCTTGAAGGGTAGGGTTACCAGATCAGTTGGAAAGAATTTAAGGACACATAAAACACATTGGCTTTTCAGACTTTTCAGGGCGTTAAAGAAGCACAAAAACTAGTGATGACTAGCTTTTTTGCTTGTCGGACATTTTTAGGGCGTAAAGGACGCAAAAAGATTTAAAGAACTAATGATGACCAGTTTTAGCAATCAATATCAATCAATAAAAGTCATTTTAATCTAGAGTAATGTCCGAAATCAGTAGTCACTATGTTTAATGAAATTTAAGGACATTTTGTGTCTTATTAAAAGACCAAACGCATGAAATTTAAGGACATTTTGTGTCCTTATTAAGACAGACGCCCTTAAGGACGAGGCAGCGGAATTTAAGGACTGTCCTTATCATTTAAGGACGTCTGGTAACCTAGGGTCAAGAGCCGTTGACGTAATTATGGGGATTAAGTGAAAGTTAACAGTTGTTGACAAGGGGGGAGGGTCAAAAATTGGACATAATTAATGGACAGCCCCCCGTTATTATTATTATTATTATTATTATTATTATTATTATTACATGGTTGTTAACGCACCTTAAGTCATTCACAGAGTGAGGAATCGTAAGTGCGGGACAATTTAAACGATGAACAACTTGTCCAAGATCTATACGCAGTGAATAGATTGGGATTCGAACCAGCGACCCTCCGATTGCGTGGCAAAGAATCTACCATGTTCCACCGCGCCCCTAATAGTATACATATGCAGACTTTAGGCGAGGCCTAATTGGGACCCTATGTTGAGTATGAGTCATTAATTCGACTCCCGGTCACGCGACTAAACCGTTAGCCGGTCGCCACAAAGGTTACCACGCTATACCACAAGCACCCCATCCCCTGACCACCCCACCCTGACTCATTCTACTGACAACACGTGATTTCTTATCCACTGAGGTTACCATTCGCGATCACGCGAACAGCGTCCAACGACCGCGTGGATTACAAGAAAGGAGAAACGATGACGGACTATCAATTTAGTATTATGATCGCCGAAAACCCGGACATTATATGCGTTGAATCCGGACATTGTATGCGTTGAACTCGGGCAGGGTATAATGTCAAAGCGATTGTAAGGTCCATCAATGCGCTTCGTTCTATCAAATCGAAACGACCGTTCGCTCGCCATCCCTCTGGTACCAATAAGTCGTTGCGTGGAGTTCTCAACAACGGCCCCTCGTGAGGCATCGGCATTCCTTCGATGGCGTCATGTGCTGTCTGATTTTCTTCGACAAAATAAAACCCAATTCAGAAACATGACACAAATAAATATAGAGCCCTACGAGATCTATTCCGGCGACTTTGCCTTGACATTCGTTCAGTGGCGTGCCAAAGGGGGTTGAGGGTTAAACCTCCTAGGTTGTCTGACCAAATTTTTTAATGCCGTATTATTATACTGCTACCTATATAATTCACTTAATCAAGCGGAAAAGAGCAAAATAATAGTTGACGGTTTTTTTATTTTGTTTTATTAGAATTTTCCGATGGAAATTATGGAGACCATAACTCCCATTCGGGAAATCCTGGCTACGCCACTGATTCGTTCCGTAATATTCCAGTCGGTCGTCCGGCTAGAAAATAAAATTCTCACCCTTCTTCAATCTGATTAACTCGGTCGGTGACCTGACCTGACCTGATCCACCTTACGACACCTTCCATCGGTCCAACATAAAATCTTCAGCTTGGTTCAACAGAGTTGTATAGGGTCTCCCTAAAAGCTGTTAAACGCAGGTTTCTCTCAAGATACAGTAGCACTTCTTTACAACGTACTTAGAGTGTCTGAAAACTTGAGCAAGTTATATCCGAGGTACGTTATATCAGTACCATCAAATAAGGTAAGGTGATCACACGGAATACGTTATAACCGAGAGTCTGATATAACGAAGTTCTAATGTTTTTACCATAGATGTAAAAACGTTGGGAAAATAATAAAAAACCTTTAAAAAACGTAAAAAACGTCACAAAAAATAAAAACGTTAAAATTTTGAATAAAAAGCGTTACCGACGTTTTACTGTGTCATACCCACCCACGGGGAATCAATAAAGCATGGGCAGCGAACTCCTATCGGCCCCGTCGGCCCAGGCTGGGCTACTTTTAAGAAGTAAGAACTTGTTTGATCACATTTTTAATTTGTAAAATTTAATTATGTTATTATTACAGTTGACCTGGCTTACTGCCTCCTTAATATTGTTCTGAAATCAGTGGCGTAGTCAAAGGGGGCGTTGGGGTTGAACTCCCTGGCTGGCCGACCCAATTTTTTTATATTGAGTATTATTATTCTGTAAATGGAGAGGTAGTAGTAGTAGTAGTAGTAGTAGTAGTAGTAGTAGTAGTAGTAGTAGTAGTAGTAGTAGTAGACTTCTTTAGCGCCGTTGTAGTAGTACATCTGCACCAGTCGATGGTCGCTTCAGTGAATAATCGTAGTCGTGAATCATTGTCCGTGGTGAATCGAGGTTGTAATCCAAAGGTCAGTCCATGCTTCCAGATTCCAGGTTAAGGCGGCGGATACGCAGTCAGGAATAGATGTATGTTAAAATCGGGTATATGGTAGCAAAAATAGAAAAAATAGGCTGTCCGAGTCGTATAACTCTTATAACTAAAGGACGCTGTTTAGCTTGTTAGGATTTTCCGAATTTCCAAAATTGGGTAAAATGGTCGTACAAACTCCTTTTGAAAATCCTAGCTACGCCACTGACTGAACTAAAAGTGTTGCAAAAATACAAATGTTGAAAACAGGGCTACTTCACCGTGTGAATACATGAATACATGTGAATACTCTACATACTTGAGAGGCTTTGTAATTTTGTAATAAAAGAGATTTTTAAAATTTCTTTTGTTTATAAATCACACTTAAAAATGTATGCTGGCAGGTTCGGTTCGCAGGCAGCTCGACCATAAACCCCCTGCTGTCGCTATCTTTAGTTCGATAGCTGCTGCAATTTAAACTATATTCTAGACCCATCCATGCGGTCCTCACACACAAGCAAGCAGTCAAATATAAATTGCAAGGATACATTTTTAGGAATATCTTGCTGGCAACATCAATGGTCCTACGGATCCTTCTGAATTTCCTGACCAAGTAATCGTTGTTAAAAAGTAGTAGGTCGGATGCTATCAGGACCATATGTCTTGTGATGGGAAGAATCCATTTTTAGTCGACCACCTATAAGGCTTGTTCTCAACCAGGGAAACCGAACTACTCCACCTTTTTAACATGCATGTAAATGGACGCCCAGCAAGTATTTATTTGCAGTAGTAGCAGTATGTAAAATTTAAAATCTCCTGAATTTCTATAGCGATTTCGAAGCAGGTACCATAGTAGCTGTAGTAGCAGTAGCAGGTACCATAGTAGCTGCTTGTTTCTACACCCTTACTTTACTCTGCCATTAGTGGCTACGCCGAAGTTTAGTGGTCAACCAGGCAAATGTCGATTCCAAAGATCGAAGCAAATGAGAGTGGAGAAGAAGACGGATTGTGAAAAAGAAGCAGAAAGAGACGTAATAGTTGTAGTAGTAGTAGTAGCAGCAGTAGTAGTAGTACAAATAGTGGCAGTAGTAGTAGTAGTTGTTGTAGTGGTTTAGTGGTGCAGGTGGTGGTGGTGGCAGTGGTGGTCCTGGTGGACTGGTGGTGGTGGTGCAGGTGGTGGTGGTGGTGGTGGTGGTGGTGGTGGTGGCAGTGGTGGTGGTGGTGGTGGTGGTGGTGGTGGTGGTGGTGCAGTGGTGGTGGTGGTGGTGGTGGTGGTGGTGGTGGTGGTGGTGGTGGCAGTGGCAGGTGGTGGTGGTGGCAGTGGTGGTGGCAGCAGTGGTGGTGGCAGCAGCAGCAGCAGTAGTAGCAGCAGTAGTAGTAGTAGTAGTAGTAGTAGTAGCAGTAGTAGTAGTAGTAGTGTGCAGATTTACAATGACAGTGGAATACTGGGCTACAAAATGTGGCTTAAAAATGTTCCTTCAGAGGCCCATAAATGACAGCTGCAGCATTCCAATTTCCAACTCAAATAGATTAACAATTACGCTATGGTCCACTTTTAATGCATTTCATTAGATACTGCAGACTAATAAAACATCACAAACACCAACATTTCCAAAGCCACTACAGTATATGAACAACGCACTTCTGATGTTGAGACAGATATATTGACACTTTCCGGTGGTCATTACTATAGGCTGCCTGTTTTCAAGACGCTTTAAATTTCGTAGAAAACGGAGCAGTGTTCTGTGTGGCTAATACGCCGACAGCCATTGCTCATAACAATCCGCACTCGATGCCATCTAAACAGGGACACAAACGATTCTCTTGTAATGTTATTCTTCGACGATCCATTCATTATACGCTGAGACATATGTCAACAATATTCTCCGGTATGCTTCTACTTTTCAATACATCGATTGACAGGCTTCAACCGCCTTGTCTCTGATTGGCCGATAAAGGGCATCAACCCGATACTGTTGTTGTTGATGATGTTGTTGTTGATGATGATGATGATGATTATGATGATGATGATGATAATGATGGCGATGATGTTGATGGTGATGACGATAAGTACGACTACGACGATGACGACGATGATGATAATGATAACGAAGACAACAACGATGATGATGATGATGATA